>CM024762.1:126802177-127049681 GCA_014218235.1 Colocasia esculenta | reverse complement strand
TCTGCGAATTGTTCCTGCCACAAAGAGACTCTATAAGTCTAAAGGAAGAGTAGTAAATGTTCAAACGGAACGAGACAGCCCAAAAGGTGAGTCCCGTACCGGTTGCAGACTTGAGAAGAGGGGTGGCCAAGTGCTATGACCACCCTTCTTCCCTCCATTTTTGGTTGGGAAACCCCTTTCTAGGTGTGTAGGGAAGTGACCTACGTGCCTAGAGTGAGTGGGAGGGTGTGTGTGACATGCAACTATTAAGGAAAGAAGAAATGAAAGAGAGGAAGAGGGGGAGTTAATCCTCATTTGCAGGCGATGTAGCTTCCTTGCAAGGCTTCTCCAGCTCCAAAGGAAGCCTCCTGAACGTCCCAAGGGTTGAGAGGAAGAAGAGTTGCAGTTGTGGAAACTTGGGTGCAATTTCTCTCTCCTCTCTTAAAGCATCAGCATGTGGACGCCAGCCTCCCCCCCCCCTGGCTCCGAGGGCTCAAGGAAGGTTATATAGACAGTGGAGCTCTGGGTTAGATGCCTAGGATGCTAAGTGTGAAGAACACACTTGCACACATGGCAATCCATGTATTAAAGCTCCAACCAATGGGGGGAGGCCAAGGTAGCTTTTTACTGAGTCAAGGGGGTGCCAAGGTGGCCCATATGCCCGTTGGGAACGGCCCCATGCGGTGCATGGCGTGAGAAAGGCGCAAGTGGGCTATATTCTCGGGGTTGTTGCGCAGACCAGGTAAACCAGGTTAACGTCCAGTGATCCTGCCGTCAATCGCATGCAGAGGTCCAGGGATGTGGACGTCTGTATGGGTCAACGTCAAGGAGGCTTGCCGCCAACCAGTAGTCGGCGGCCATCGATGCTGCCGTCTACATGGCATCCGAGGCAGGTCAACAAACGGTCAAACGAGGCTTAATGGGCCAAAGAACCACGCGGGGATGGGCCAAATCTCGCGTCTACAGCTGGTACGGTGTTGTCCTAGAGGAAGCTCCTCCCAGCTGCTGCTGCTACTACTGCTGGGGCTTCCAAGTCTCTCTCTCTAAGGCGGTGGCCTTAGCCACTGCCACTCCCAAATTGGTACATATGTGAGCAGTAACGCCCCACGGCAAATCTGGCCTCAGTTCTACAATAAACCTCTCTACACACAAGCCTGCTCACTATCGGCGACATGAGGAACATGCCTCAACAATCTGACAAACCTTTGGTGATACTGAGCAACAGTCAAATCACCCTGAGCCAACTCATGAAACTGATCTCGTCTCTCACGTCGAGCATAATCAGAGAAATACTCACCGTGGAAGACCTCCAAGAAACACTGCCAAGAAACCTGATCCAAATGCTGCCCTTGGAAGTGAGTCTGCCTCTGAACTCTCCACCACTCATGGGCTGGTCCCTTGTGCTGATACACTGCCAATCTGACCTGATCCTCCTCGGCGCACTCCATAGTCTTGAACGTACGCTCTAACTCATGTGTCCAACTCTCAGCTCTATCTAGGTCATAGTCGCCAAAGAACGTCGGTGGTCGGAGACGTAGGAACCTCTCCAAGAGGGCGGTCCTGTCCTCAGTGATAGTCGTCCTCCTCCTACTGACCCAGGTACTCCCAGTACCCGACGTATGTTGAACTGCTGGCTACTCAACCTGTGGATCTGCTTGCTGCTCTGGTACTACTGGGGGAGGTACTGGAGGATGACCTCCTGCTGTCGTCTGCCCTGGCTGCCACGTCCCCTGGAACATTGCCCTGAAGAATTACTTGGCCATAGGGACCCAATCTGCGTACTGCTGGGGTGGGGGCTGGTACCACTGCTACTGTTGCCCACTCGCTGCTGCCCCCTGGGGGTATGCCACAGACTCTTCTGCTGACTCATCCTCCTGAACCTGACCTGACGCTGGCATATCTGACTCACCCTGCTGCTCCATCAGCTCTATAGTCTGCCTACGCCTATGCGGAGCCATATCCTATACGGCACATAACCAGCAAGGTTAACGACACTAACTTGGGCGGCTAATAGTGTACTTGTACTACTGTTAGGATTTCCTGTTGTAGTTTCAATCCGCTACAAGTCTTTTTAGACTCTCGCTCTGATACCAACTGTAACAACTCCGAGAAGCTAACCCTTGGCCACAGCTGAGGACCCAATTTTCGCGGTCGCCACCCACGGATCTGGGGACCCGGAAGGGCTATAACACAAGTCTAACATAATATGTAAGGGAAATAAACGTCAACTACTGAACTAGCTGTACACACACGGAAGAAGAAAGAAGAGTGAGACCACAACGTATCGCTCTAGGTACAGTCACAACACACACAACTATTACAAGTAAAAAGGAGGAGGACATAGCCCTTAGGGGCATGCCTCAAGGGTGAAGTACAACTGAAGGGGGAAACCCACTGCTAGCTATGGGGATGACGACTACTGCCCCGCCTCCTCCGCCAGACGCGCACCTGGCCGCTGTTGAGAAGTCTCACCTTGAAAAAGAAGGGCTGAGCTTCACAACAGAAGCTCAGTAGGGACTACCAATCTCCTACATGCTCTAACAGGCGGGAGAGAATATATATAAACAATTTAAATGACAACAGTTATATATATTCTAATCTACAAAAGAAAGTGCGGAAGCAAAGCTAACTAGCAACAGTACGGAAGGGACACCACGGTCAGAAACTCCGTACGACATGCACATCGTGACCATCACACGGCTGGTAACACAGACAGAGCGAACCTTGCCTGGACAAGAGACACTAACTACGGAAACCGTGACCACTAGCCAACCGATCAGGTGCGTCCACTGACGTCTTATCCTCGACCCAGGTCCACACCTCCCCATCTTGTCAAACTGGGGGCAGGAACACAAAGTAACACAGCAGTAACTGCCGTAGTCTGGCCGGACTACGGTCCCACGCTAGGCCTCTCTAGGTGGTTCCGGGGCCACAAAGAGCGAGGCAGTGAGAAGAATGACTGACTAGCCTGCACCGGGAAGACTCCAAACGGCCTCGGCGTCCCAAACCAATCAAGTGAGCTCTGCAAACGACTCAACGCCACTGTTCTAACCACCGTTTTCCCCTCCGCTCCAGAAGCCATGATTCGTGCACGCCCGCTGCCCAGAGCACTCCCTCAATAGGCACACGGGGACGGGGGTCCCAGGCAAACGATAACAATCTCTCTCACGGGACAACCCTCGGGTGTCGAGCATCGGGCGAATGACTAGTGTAGGACAGTACTCGGAACTAGCACTGGTGCCACGGGTACAGAAAGAACCGGAAACGGCGAAGACTCCATGAGAAACATAACTCTACAAGAACTTACATGTCTCTAGTGCTGTCGCGATGCCACAGGATGTCACGACCATGTCGCGATGCCTTAGAGCGTCGTGATGATGTCGCGCCAGTCACGACCTCTATACTGGTCGCGATCTCAGCCGAGGGGCATCCCGGTACAGTCCTCCCAAGGACCGCCCCAAAATCGTACAATAACACATCCACAGGGGGGGGAAGCATGAGAAACACCATAGAATCTTCTTTTCAAAGCAAACAACCTCAAACCCTACGAATCATGCATCACTAGGAAATCTACGCTCAATGAAAGCTTCACTCACCACGAGCATGGATCTCACTCACCCCACAACCCCAAAACCATGATGAACACAAGGAATCTCAAGAGGAAGGGAGTATGCTAGAACGAGAGGAAAAGAGGGGTCCCTACCTCAAGGAGTAGAGCCGACCCGTTGGGGCCTTCATGTCAAAATGACCACCTCATCCTCGCTCCAAGCACCACCCGAACGTCGCCTACACCAAGGAGACGTCACCACCCCGCCACGAGCACCACGAACATGCCAAGAACACAAGAGGATCTCAGGGGAAGGAAGAAGGGAGAAGAAGAAAGGAAAGGGAGAAAGGGGGAAATGGGCGCCGGCCTTGGTTTTGAACCGACGGGCCCAGAGACGTGACAGGTCGGGCCGGCGCGACAGCAAGCATGTCGCGACGCCCATGAGCATCGTGACCATGTCGCGACCACCTTGACCGGCACAACACCAAAAGTGGTCAAACCTCAAAGACCAGGAAAACCAGAACGCGACAGCCTGCCAGGTTGCGTCAACGTTTTACGCATCTGACACCCGACAAGGCCGTTTTTACAAGGACATCAGTCTGTGCTTTGGAGAAGGTCAGGCTGATCCCTCCCTTCTCCATCTCCTTTGGTATCTAGAAGTTGCCCCTTTGCAACTAGCCCCCAACTCTTGTAGGTCAGCTGTTGGCTTCTTAGCAGTCTCTGCTTTGGAGAAGGTCAGGCCGATCATCCATCTCTTCTTCTACTACTTCTCAGTAAAAGTTTCCAATGACTGATTATATATTTCGTCCCGGTTAGGTCGGCACTTCCTTGGTCGCCTTCCCTCCTCCAACCATCATTGGAAGAGGAACTTATGTTTCGTCCACTATTGTGAAGGTTGGGCTTTTCCGACCTCATGGTCTTCCTTGAACCCTCACACAAGGCTTTTCGACCTCCTCATGACTTCAACGAAGCCGAGCTCTCAGATTTCAAATCTTTGTAGGTGGTGAAACTCCTTAACCTGCACGATCCATCTGACGAGCTGTTCGAATTGATCCAGAATGCCAGTCGAGGTCTAATGCCCTATAAGGTCTTCTCTCTCGAGCAATCGTTGGTCTTTTTTGAGTTATATGACCTTGGGTTCTACTGGAAGGAATGGCTAGCCATGATACTTCAGCACAGAAGGGGCCTCTCTGGCCGAGATCGCTTCCCAACGCTTCCTCACCAAAGGGAGCAAGCAGAATAAGAAGGTGTCTCGAGTGAGCAAGAGGCACCTTCTGCCAATACGTCTGCCCTGGCTTCCTCGCTATCATCGCCCCAGTTAACCTCGAAGAAGTCCGTCAAGAGAGCTCGATCGTCGGCAGATTCGGAGTCGACCAAGAGCATTACCTTGCGCACTGCCTCGTCTCTACCCCCTCCGACGTCAATGCCTAGGCGGCGGTGCTGAAGTCCAGTAAGGTTGTCGACAAGCTCTATCGGGCGATGCAATGCCAACTAGGGCTGGTGGGATCCCTTCTTCATAGGATGGATTCCACCCGGACAATTGTCAAGGCTCGGTTGCTTGCCATCAAGAAGAAGTGCACCGACCTAGAAGCGAAGAACGCCGAGCTCGAGAGTTCAATCACTGTCGAGGCTGCTCGCACCAGCAAGTCCGAGGACCACATTGCCGTGCTTGCCACAAGCATCAGCAAGCTTGACGCATCCTTCAAGGCGGAGAAGGAGGCTCTCCTGGCCGAGGTGGAGGCTCATGGGCAGAGGAAACCCGAGGGCTCCCAACTCGTGGAAGATGAGCACCAGAAGGCGGTGGCCAGTACCGAAAGTCCGAAGTGCTCATGAAGCAAATCGACGGGCTCTTCCGGGACGGCTACCTCCTCTACCTTAAGAGGGCAGCTGAGACTTATCCCAAGGTGGATTTGTCTGGTGTGCAGCCTCCAACGGGGGAAGTGGAGGAAGACAACGGTGGCGATGAACCCGATCAAACTGACACGGGAAATTCTCCCATTTTCGATGCCGAAGTTTCCCCTTCGCTCAGTCTGGATGACGCCCTTGCGGCTGATGCCTCAGCCACTGCTCAGCCTAAATCCGGAGTTAGCACCAAGCACTGAGTCAACAGCGGGTTGTCCTTCCTTAGCTCAGTTTGTCCCGAGTCTTTTGTATCCCTCGGTCTCGGCCACAAAGCCAAAATATCAATGAAATCCTTTATTCACTAACCACGAGTATCCTTCTTCTTCCTTTTGACATGTGTTCCTTATGTGCTTTGATCGTTGGTGCTATCCGAGAACACATGATTGTCTAGTTTCTGAAATACCAAGGTCATAACTTAACGTTGTTGCAAACAAGTTCCGATGCTGGTTGAAATACCAAGGCATCGACGCGAGGTGAGTGGAATTTGTAGGTCGAAGCGACCTCTTCTTTTACGTTGAACATAATATTTCTATCCCTGACGAGTGCCGAAGTGACCTCATCTATGTGTTTCACGAGTGCCAAAGCGACCTCGTCTCTTTTGTTTTTCACGAGTGCCAAAGTGACCTCGTCTATGCATTTTGTGAGTGCTGAAGTGACCTCATCTATGTGTTTCGCGAGTGCCGAAGCGACCTCGTCTCTTTTATTTTTCGTGAGTGCCAAAGTGACCTCGTCTATGCATTTTGTGAGTGCCGAAGCGACCTCTTTGTATTTTGTGAGTGCCGAAGCTACCTTGTCTATGTATTTTGTGAGTGTCGAAGCGACCTCGTCTGTATTTTGCGAGTGCCGAAGCGACCTCGTCTGTATTTTGCGAGTGCCGAAGCGACCTCGTCTTTGTTGATGATGCTATATAGTGATTCATCGATTTTCAATAATTGGCGCAAGGTTAACTCAGTGTAGAATAAACTCAAATTTAAATTCATTGATATTTCAAGGGTAATAACTTCGCAGGTGCTGAACCTTCCATGTCCTCGGAATTGCCAACCCGCTCAAGTTTGCTAGCTAGTAGGCTTCATGATCGAGGTCTTCGATCACACGATATGGGCCTTTTCAATTCGGAGAGAGATTACACCCTGCGGACCTCAGATCCGAGATGGCGAGCTTGCGTAATACGAGACTACCAACGCCAAAGCATTTGGGCCTGACGTTAATGTCAAAACTCTGCTTCATCTTCCGTTGATATTCTTTCATTCGAGTAGTTGCATTATCTCATCATTCTTCAATTAGGTCAAACTCGGCACGTAGTGAACGGTTGTTGCTTTCGCGCTCGAAGCCCAAGACTCTTCGGGGGTTACTGCCTCAACCCCAAAGGCGAGCAGCTCCGCGGGGGTTACTGCCTCAACCCCAAAGGCGATCACGAAAGGGGACTCACGTGTTGCTTTTCGGGGAGTGACGCGGTACGCCCAGAGCACATGGGAGAGCTCTTCCGCTCAACACCCCTTCAAGTCATCCAAGCGTCTCTGCAGTCCGTTGAGAAGTGTTTGGTTTTTCACCTCAGCTTGCCCGTTGGATTGAGGATGGGCGACCAAGTGAAGTGATGGTCGATGCCGAGCTCTACGCAGTTCCGACAAAACCTTGCATTTTCGAACTGCTTTTCATTGTCAGTGACGAGCGTCCTCGGTAAACCGAATTGGTAGATGATATTTTTTTAGACAAACCCCCAAGCGTTAGCGTCCATTATCTTTGCCAACGACTCAGCTTTGACCCACTTTGCGAAGTAGTTGACTCCCATGATGATGAATTTCCACTGACCTGAAGCCAGAGGGAATGGGCCGAGGATGTTCATTCCCCATTGTGCAAAAGGCCATGGGGCTGTCAATGGGGTGAGACCTGATGGCGGCTACCTATCTACTTTTTTGAAAAGTTGACATTGTTGACACCTTCTGATGTAGCCCTCGGCGTCTTTCAGCATTGTCAGCCACCACTAGCCTTGTCGGGTTATCCTCCTGACTAGTGACCTAGCTTTGGTATGGCCTCCGCACGTGCCCTCATGCACCTCGCGTACAATCTCCTCAGCTTGACCGGGCTTACACATCGCAGGTGGGGGTAATCGAAACTTTTCCTGTAGAGAACGTCTCCGATCATGAAGAATCTCGGAGCTTGTCACTTTGTTTTTAATGCTTCATCTTGGTCTTCTGAAAGCAATCCATCTCGGATGAATTCCAAGATCGGAGTCATCCACATCGGTTCTGCCCTTGCATATAGGACCTCCACTGAATCCCCCATAGAAGGTTCACAGAGCTCTTCTACGCGTACTGAAGCTTCGTGGAAATGTTCCGAAGTCACCGCATACTTTGAAATTGTGTCGTCCTGGGAGTTCTCGACCCTTGTGATCTTCAAGAGCTTGGCCAACTCGAATTCGCCCATCCGTCTTAGAACCTCGTTCATATATTGCGCCAGCTTCTCTTCTGTTGCTTTGAAGTCTTTCGCAACTTGACTGATGACTAGCTGCGAGTCGCTGTAGATGGGAACTCGTGCCTCTCTCAGCGACCTCACCATCCGAAGTCCTGAGATGACAACCTCATACTCAACCACGTTGTTAGAACTTGAGAATCCGAAGCGGATCACGTACCTTAGGATGAGGCCTTCCAGAGAGTAGAGGACGACCCACTACCTTAGGAGTTAGACGCTCCATCCACATAGACTCTTCCCTATCTAGAGGTCTTGTCGTTCCTTCAGAAATGAAGTCGGCAAGAGCCTGAGCCTTGAAGGTGACCTGAGACCTGTAGGTGATATTGAACTCACCGAGTTCAATGGCCCATTTTTCCAACCTCCCCATGGCCTCGGGGCGACAAAGCACCTGCTTAATTGGGACGTCGGTGAGGACGACGATCCTGTGAGCTTGAAAATATAGCCTGAGTCGTCGTGTAGCCATAACAAGTGCGTAACTTGCCTTTTCCAGGTCGGAGTAGCGCTACTCAACCGCCTGTAAGGCTTTGCTTAGGTAGTAGACCGGCAGATTCCTTCCATCCTCTTCTTGTACAAGCATCGAATAGATTGAGTGATCGATGCTAGAGATGTAGAACAACAGCTCTTCCCCTGGTTAGGTTTGCTAAGTGTGGGGACGCCAGCTAGGTATGTCTTGAGATCGTCGAAGGCCTTCTGGCAGTCATCACTCCACTCAAATTACCCTTTCCTCAGTATGTCAAAGAATGGCCTGTATCGTTCTGCCGACCTAGACTTAAATCTGCTCAAAGCCATGATTCGACCATTGAGCCTCTGCAACTCCTTGACAGTCCTCGGTGCTATCATGTCGATGATCGCCCATACCTTGTCGGTGTTTACGTTGATTCCTCAGCTAGAGATGAGATAGCCAAGGAACATTCCAGATCGAACGTCGAAGACGCATTTCTCAAGGTTTAGCTTCATCCCATACTGCCACAAAACCACGAAGGTCTCGGCTAGGTCGTGGGTGTGGTCCGCGGCACATCGACTCTTGACCAGCATATCGTCAATGTATATCACCATCGTCTTCCTGATCTGATGTTCGAACATCATGTTGACGAGCCGCTGATACGTTGCCCCTACATTTTTCAGACCAAAGGGCCTTCGGGTAAAATAGTATAACAGACTTTTTTCTATGGTGAAAGCCATCTTCTCCTCAGCTCTGGTGTCATCTTGATCTGATGATAACCCGAGTAGGCGTTGAGGAAACTAAGGAGCTCATGACCCGTCGTGGAGTCGAAGAGTTCGTCGATGCGAGGGAGCGAGAAGCTGTCCTTTGGGAACGCCTTGTTCAAGTCGGTGAAGTCCACACACATGCGCCACTTTCTGTTCACCTTTTTTATGAGGATGACATTTGCAACCCACTCTGGGTAAATGACGTCACGAACCGTCCATGCACGCTGGTACTTTCCGAGGCCATCGTCAACGGCCTCCTATCGATCTACTAATAACGGCAGCTTCTTCTGACGCACTAGTCGGACACTGGGGTTGACACTCAAATGGTGTTGGATGACCCTCGGGTCGATCCCTGGAAGATCATCTTCCGACCATGCAAAGACATCAGCGTTCGCCATCAGAAACTCTACTAGCTGCGCCTCCAACTTTTGTAGACCGACCCCATTGACCAACGCCCGATCTTCTGAGATCTTCGCCTGCTTCGTCTGCTCGGCAGGTTTATGCCTCTCGGAGCTCTCGTTAGGGACAGGTTCATACTCAGAAACACCTGGTTCTTTTACCTTGGTAGAGTTTACATAACATCGCCAGGCCTCGGTTTGGTTTCCCACGACCTCACCTATCCAGCTCAGCGTTGGAAACTTCAGCTCCTGGTGATAGGTTGATGGGACACCTCACAATTTTCCTAGCAGACCCTGACTAAAAATTGCGTTGTAGGCTGACTTCACCTTGACCACAAGGAAGCCAACCTTAACCATTACACGACGTGGACGGGTACCGAGGGTGACCTTCAACTTAATTGAACCCTCGGAGTTTATCGAGGTCCCACTAAATCCGAAGAGAGGCGTGGCAACCGGCCTCAGCTCGGAGCTTAGCTTAGTTATTTTTACAAAGCAATCATAAAAGAGGACGTCAGGAGCCACTCCTAGGTAGTAGTACCCCAAAAAATCCATTAATTAAAAATTATAGATAAATAGAAATTTTATCTATTAATAAATTCAATTAATTAAAACGATACACATCATTATTGCATGCGTATAAAACCCTATAAAAATTTTGTAAAAATAGTAGTTATACTTTAAATAATGTTCTCTAATGACCCATCATGAAATTTGGGCATAGAAAAATCGTTGGACTTAGTTTAAGAATTTATGCGACTTATTAGCATAATTAAGGAATAAGTCGAAGAACCCATTATTTTCTGACCCAAAGTGGATTATAAATAAAAATAAACATGTGGGTAGACTTTAAATAATATGGGATGATAGCCCATTATGATATTTGGACCAATGGACAATCTTGGCCCATAAATAAATTCTTTAATGAAAAGGATAAATAAAAACCCATTAAGTAAAGTAAGTACATGGGTTGTACAATTAAGCTCACATGAGTTATTGGGCCAAGAGTAATTGCCCAAATGATGAATATTAGAAATATTGGCATGAATAATATTTATTCAATTTAAAAATATAAAATTACTTGAATAAGTGTGATAAATAGATTTACATAAGGATAAAGGGTGAATAATTGGAATTAAAGCAATACCCATTAAGTAAATTAGTAATGGATTTTACTAATGATCCTAACATGAATTGTTGGGCCAAATATGAAGAGCCCATCTGGGATGAGAAATAATTAAGCTAAATTCGTACATAAAAATAGTAATAAATAGAAAAGGGTTAAGATAATGACCATTTTAACTCTTACTTATCTTAAAAGAGTCCTAACCCTAGTCTAACCCAATAGGACTATCATAATCTAAATTGGGATTTAGATGAGAGACAATTGGGTTAAATATAAGAGACCCAAATTAAATAGGGAAATTCGTAACTATATAATCTTTAATTAAAAAGGGGTCATTAAAGCACTAATATGACTCATATATATCTTAATAAGAGTCCTAATCCTATCCTAAACCATTACCCACGAAATTAGGCCTCTCCCTTACCCAATTAGATAGATATATAACAAGAAAAATATGTGATAATTATGGAAATTCGTAATTAAATGAGGAGGAAAGAGTTTTAGGTGATTTAGAACTCTACAAGCCATCAAACACCCCCCATTTGACCCTAGCACCCCACAATTTCGTGCTAAGACTTTTGGAGATGAAGAGGAGAAGATCTGGACCAAGGAGCAAGGAAGGAGAAAGCTTGGAGCAAGAAGGGTTTTCATAATTTCGTCATCCAAACTAGGGCTTTCTTACTCCACAAAAAAGGTAGGCAATCTCTCAAGCTAAAATCGTGAAATAATTACCCTAGGTAGCCTTCATGTACCTCTTCAAAAGCCCTATAGTTTCTTGGTATTTTGTTCACCCATTTGGGCGAATTTAATTCATGAAGTCCTGCTGTTACCATGAACTGAGATCTTGTGTTTTCTATAATCCCCAATGTATACTTACTCTCATGCCATGATAAAATTCTCATATATACTACATCTCATTATCTTTCAAACGCCCCTGGTATTGCTTGATTTCGATCTCCCATGAGGGAGAATTAAATCTTTGAATATCTATCAGATCTGTGCACTCGACCCTCCTTGTTTCCTTTTTAACCTCATGCAAACTTGATATCATTCCATGATAAAATTATCATAAATACTACTACATGTTAGCTTTCAAACGCCGCTGATTGCAGAATTTTTCATCATGTATACATCTCTAATTAATTCGTTGAACCCTGATGTGCCTGTTTAGGTCACCGAAAAGTAACCTGATCAATGCATCTCTAAACCTTGTCTATTTTCAAATTAATCGTGCATGTTGATAGATGTACATGTCTACTTTCGTTTAAAACTGGTTTCATGCTTTTTGGATCACTGTACTATTTTATATGGAATTTATAACGACCCTATATCACAGAGGACTCGCCCTGGGAAAAAGGGAAAAACCCAGACCGCCCCTGATATCGCGGCGGCGCGATACGCCGCGATAACAAGAGGGTCGCGGTCGGCCTCCACGTCGCGTCATGAACGCGACGGGCCTTGCCGCCGCGTTCCCAACCCCGAACCAGGCCAGGCCGGCCGGTTCGCCCGTCGCGCCAGGCCGCCCCGTCGCGACCTGGACCGCGACGGAAAACCCCGTCGCGATACTGGGATTAACGCGACCTAGCGCTCTGTCGCGACTTGACCGCGACAGGTCTCCTCGTCGCCTCTTTACAATTCCGGCCAGAACCTTTAATTGCACTTATATCCCTGCTTTAAATGTCATATAACCATTGTACAAGTTAAACCATGTGCTGTTAAGCTCAATAAATGACATAAATATTTTTATTTTATAATATTTAAATAATTCTTATTAATTAAAACCGTGAGCACGACTTATTCTATTCTCATGATTTTTTACACTTGCACACTAAACTTATTTGTTGCCATTTGACCCTATTAAATTACTCAATAATGTATCTGGTAATTAAGTGAAAATAATTACCTAATTTCCCTATTATTTAAATGACACATGTCTTCGTTTTATTCGCATGATTTGTACATCGTTATCGCGTCCCTCTGCCTTCGAGCACTCGAGGCAAGACGGACAACGTTTCGTTACACACTTTCTCTTGACTTGGACCACCTCTCCATCGGGAATACTCTCGACTGGACCAGGGACTCCTTGTCAAGGCCTCCGTGAGTCTTCTTGGCTTTGGCGCACGTCCATTGCCGACGAGCTGGTTGTACCTTTAAAATCCTGTTACACTCTTAGGGGTCAGAACGATCCAAACAGCCTTAGTAAGATCTCTCTTATCTTGTGATCACGCCGGACCACCTGGCTCGTGTACAAGCACTACTAGTGGGCGGATGGATGTGACTTCTACCAGACTGCCGGTACCCGACCTGGTGCTGTGCAACCGTTACTATCGTGGTTTATCGTGTTTTACGATTATCCCTATCTCGTCTACTATCCTTGTACTCTCATCTGTTCACGTTCACTCTACTATCTCGTCTATTCATCTAGTACTCTCTTGAGACTCTTGAGCTGTTGCGGCTCCCATTGCTTGTACTATACATGACTGTCTAGCGCCATAATATGGGTCCGGTGACCCTCCTGACTTGAATGCTTAGTGTGCAGGGCACGGAGAGTGTCCGAGGGGCTCCAATCTAGTCCTGGGGCAGAGAGCCACCCGAAAATACCTGCAGGGGCTATTGACGGTGTTCTGCATTGCACGGTTCTGACTATCTCGACATTGGCTAGACATCTAATTGTTTTACTATTAGTCTAAGGAGTTCAGACATATTGTGCCAGTTCTGTGCTATTAGTGTGCTAGCACTGACTGTTAACATTAGTCTGAGGAGTTAGACGTAAATGTACTATCGTTAAACGGCTACTGTCCCAAAGTGACTATTGTCGTACTCGACTAGTGCACCGTTGTGCAACCATACACGTTATCTCATACATGTTATCTTTTACACGCTATCTCTTTACATGCAATCTCGTTACACGCTATCTTGATATACAAGCTATCTCGTTACACGCCACCTTGATACAAGCTATCCTATTACATGTCATTTTGATACACGCTATCTTGTTATACACTATCTGTTACACGCTATCTCGTTATGTTGTCATCCTAATTTTGCAATACTCTTGAGAAATGTATTATCGTTCACTTGTTATCTTGTACTATACTCTCTTGACTATACATGATCATTCTCTCTAGTTAACCTGCGTTACAAGACATTAATCACTTAAAGCATGCTTGTTCACACGAGATATTAAGTCCTACTGAGCGTTATCGCTCACCCTTCATTATGTTATTGTGTTTTTAGGTAAGTCAAGTGACGACCTTACACACAACAACGGGATTGGACTAGAGTGATGAGCGTCCTAAAGTCATAGCGATGAATGTCCTTAGTACCTTAGAGTCTAGTTAGATATTTGCTTTAGATTTCTTTTCCAATGTAATAAAGTCATTGAGCCCTATGTTTTGGCTCTGAATTAGTGATTGTAATAGTTTAGATGAATTATCAATAAAATGATGAGTTTATTGCAATTATTGTTCATTAGTTGCTCTGATATTTGCGAATGTATGCGCAATTTACGTTACCATACTCGTTGTTCATGCCTCCCCGATTTATTCCGCTGCTAAATTGGCGGGGCATGACAACTCCATTATCAACTAGAATTCTGTGTACATCATACCCATCGATGTCGGTGTGTACAACCAGTGCATTGTCACGGGGGAGACTGAGGCCGACCATGTCCTCGTCAGAAAAGAAAATGACCCCACCGGTCCCGGAGTTGGCCTGCTAAGTCTCGACCATGCTGCTGACACATATGCATTTTGCTTCCTTCCGTTGTCCCTGCCACTCACCAACTCGCTAGCAGCACTAGAACCACCCCCTTGCCGCTGGGGGCTCCGTACTCCTCATCTAGGGCAGCAGTTTTCGGCATCCCCTCTAAGACGTCCTTCATGATGATGCCACATCATAGCATCGCTGAAATCTCTGCTTCGAGGCTTCGGCACTAGTCTATCGTACGCATGAAGTCCTTGTGATAGTCGCAGTAGTGGTTGGCTCCTCCCTCCGAAGGAGGCCTTGTCATCGGCTAGAGGCGCCAAAATCCCAACAACTTCTTAATAATGAAGGTGGGATCGACGTCGAAGCCCCCGGAGGTAGGATTGGTGTGGAGTGCATGTGTATCGGAGCTGAGGTATCACCATGGCTGGCCGACAATGTGACAGCTCAAATTAATACCAAGTATGAAGCTATAAGTCTAGCATATCTGCACCAGAAAATCATTCAAAGATTTACATTGATTCATGTTAGTACCATTTTCGGACATACGTACATCGACAGGGTGTCACTGGATTTTGGTAACAAAATTTAAATTTGAAATTACTATAATTACCAAAAAAATATGTTGATTCCAAAAAATATGAATATTGAGAATTTTTTATGCACGGTTAACGTGATTTATCTATTTTTAGGACAATTTGTACCTGATAAATATTTATTTCAGAAAATCAAATAAAAATTACTATAAAACATACCACGTTGTAATTAGACTGTGGTTGAAATTTTATTTTGATCGGATGTTATTTAAATATTAAATTAATGTTCCAAAGAGACCTAAATGAATAACAATCTATTTACGTAACTTGTTTACGTAAGTTAATTATTCCTTCACCTAGTTGTAACTTGCATCCAATTGTGAACATGTGTAGGTAGTGGCAGGCACGTGTAAGAGTGTACATATGCATTAGTGTAAACATATGTGTGTGTGTATCAAAAGAAATGATAAAATAATACCAAGGAAAGGGATAAACATTTCTGCATGTACTTACATATGTGTAAGTGTGTGCTTGTTAGTGTAACATGCATGAATGTGTGAGGTGTTAAGAGAAAGTGGGTGCAATGATGTGAAAGTTACGTGTGAGAGTGTGGAACTATTTAGCATGCATGTGCAAGTAAATATATATATAGATAGAAAGGGTTGGCGGTGGAAGCATTGGAAGAAGAAGAAATGTCAGGAAAGAAGGAGTTTCGCAGAAGAAGTAAAGGCCAACTAGGTTCTGTTGGGAAGAAAGAAAAGAATGAGGTAAAGTACAAGGTAGATATCTTCACATTACCTATAGATAGTAATGTTTCCCTTGATCCTTAATCAAGTTTATAAATTAAGAATTTCAATTAATATAGATCAAAACAAATATTTCATCTGAAGTTTCACTTTAAAAGCCCATCCTGTGATTTCTGGGTCATTTATATATTCATGTAATTTCTCTTGGTACAACCACAGACTTTTCTAATTTCTTATGAAATTAGAATTCATTATTATTTTCTCAAAACTTGATATTGATATTTGTAGCATGTTCTTTGATAGAGGACATGAGGTTAAATTCTGTTAAGACCAATCTCTTTGATTTAGTAGGTTCTAAAAAGCCAGAGTAGTGTCGACACAAACCCTTTAGAGAGTCGACACATACCCTTCAAAGAGTCGACACACATCCTTCAGAGAGTCGACACACTTCAGAGAGTTTACACTTACCCTTCAGGGAGTCAACACATACTCTTCAGTGTGTCAACACATCTTTCAGTGTGTCAATACACTCTTTCATCAGGTTGACACACCCTGTATTCAGGTCAACCTAACCCTTGTTTCCAATGACTCAGGTCGACACACTTAGTGACTCAGGTCAACACGCTCAGGGTTTCAGGTTGACACACCCTGGTAATTAGAGTTCTTTCTTCAAATAATTTTTACATGAATTATGGTATATTAAATTCTAGATTTACCTGAAATAATTATTAAGTTACTCTCTCTTCTAAAAGTGATTTATAAAGTATTCATGGATCAACTCTTACATGTTAGCTTGTCTCAAATTTCTTGAAAATTCACTGGTAATGTCCAGAACTTGGGATATCTAGATCTCTTGTGGATTTACAATGGTGGAATGAGCCAATTAAAGGGCCCTAACCTGGTCTTAAAAGAAGCACCCAAAAGTACTTGTGCCCATGGGAGTGTGAATGGTCTGGTGTGGCATTGCACCTAAGGGACATGTTAAATTTACTAGACATCTAGTTTCAGGTAGTGTACATGTGAGTACTTGATGCTCAATATCTAGTTGTTCAATACATGAAAAATTCTCACTTCCTAAGAACTTACCCTTATAAACTTGTTTTACTTGACTCTTCTTGTTTCTAATTTTATCATTTACTTGATAGTACATGCCTAACTAACATCCTTACAGCGACATTCTTGTAACACATGATTCATTGTGCTCTATTTAAGCTTGATATACTCTCTCATTACTATGTCAATTTTCAGTATACTTATTTATCAAGTTTATGTACCACTGTTTTAATGTCTTAATCACTTAAATCCCGGACAGTGTGAATTTATCTACTGGGCAATTAGCTCATAATGTGATTACAACACTTTTTCTAGATTCTAGTGAGACCGATAAAGAAGAGGCGAGCAGGGACTGAGGAGTAGACAAGAAGAACCACTTTTATACTCTTTTATCTCTTATTGTACAGTTACTTGGTACCTACCAAGTGAAGAACTATGACTATATGATACAAGGCTATTATATGTAAATATAATATCATGTTTTCCTTCTACCCGCATATTGTTACACTTAATTGAATGACATTTGTGTGCACGCGGGTTTTCCGCTACACTCGAGGCATCACAGACAATGTCGAGTGATGGACTTACACCTCAGGAGGCGCCACAAAGTCGAGATCAACCGCCAGAGGGCGGTTTGAAGATTCACGACCTCTTCCCTTGCCATGAAGGACTGCTGGTTCTGCTCCATCCGAGTGAGCATCTCGTGCAATCCTGCCATCATCTGTTCAACCCAATCAAGGAGGGATGAAGTTGAGGAATCCTACTCGCCGGAGCTAGAACCACCCCCGGCAACCTCCTCCAGAGTGTTGGCTGGGACAATCTCTTCACCAGACGGCCGAGCAACCATCTTTCCCTTGGGAGCCATTGAAGCTTTAGTTGTTTCGCATAGATGGCGCCAAATGTTACTGCTTGAGTACGTGGTTGGCTCAAAACCGAAGTGACCAATAGAGAAGTTGGTATGCTGGGGCTGTCGACTTGTTGGGTTTTCAATATATCATGTTTTTGATGATCACATAAATATTCTTGAACATGATTTAATGCAAAATTGATGTGTTAATTAACATGAAAAACCCATGAAGTGATTATGTTAACATTGCAAATCACACAATGTATCACTAACAATGTATTTACATGTAGGTGCACAAGCATGAAAGATGGAGCATCAAAGAGATGAGCAAACAGACCAAGACAATGTCAAAGAAGTGTATCTGTCGACAGGCCCAGGGTATGTGTCGACAGATACACACAGACAACCCAAGACAGACTTCAGTTTGTATATTTCTAGTGCACCTATCGACAGATGCAAATTACCTGTCGACAGATACACACAGACACCCATGACAGACTTCATCTTTGTGTCCCTGAGTGCACCTGTCGACAGATGCAAATTACCTGTCGACAGATACACTCAAATTCAGATTTTTGAAACCCATTCTCAGCCTGAGTGCATCTGTCGACAGATGCAAGTGCACCTATCGACAGACGACGGAAACATGAAATTCAGAAGTTCTGATTCCGCCCCATTTGGGTGTCTCCTTCCTCCACGACCCCCACCTTTACCTAACACTATATAAGCATCCTTTTGGAGCCAAATTCGCAGAGAGCAGCCTCCCAACCAAGAGCCTCCAAGGGACCAAGAGGAAAAGCCCCAATTTGCTGCTCTGCTTCAATCTTCTGCCTAGATCGTCGTGGAATCACCATCCATGCGAAGTTGAAGCCGGATCGTTGTCAATCAACCTTCTACATCGATCAGTCTCTACATCCAATCGAAGTTTGAAGAGCGTCTGGACGATCCACGAGAAGAATTCCAACTGGATTTGTTCCCCAACTCTAAATTCTTCTCCATTTCACAATTTCCATTCCATTGTGTGTGTGTGGTTGTATTTCAAGCATCCCTTGTGCTTGATCCACGAAATTGTGGTTGTTCTGATCGTGGTTCATCAGACAACGTGTGTGTTTGAGTTGTTGTGTTGAACTCGCTCATAAGCAGTCTTTCTGCGTGTGTGTGTGGACGGTGGATGTAGGATACACGAGTTGTGTACTCCGAACCACCTTAAATCATCGTGTCTTGTGGTTTGCTGGCATTTTGCGATAGATGATTGGTAGGCACGTTGTTCTTATGCACGTTTGATACCCTATTCTCATTTATATCACTCAAGCTTTCTTATACTCAATCGAATTCTAATCAAGTTTCATTAAGATCGCTGTAGCACTGAAAAGAAGCCATCAGTAATTAGAAATTTCCGTAATCTATTCAACCCCCCTTCTAGATTACCATATTGTGTTATTCCGCATAACCCTTCAATTGGTATCAGAGCAAGTTTCTCCGATTTACAGTTTTCGTAATTTGATCTAGTGATCAGGAGATTCTCGATCTTATGGATTCTAGCAAAGGGTATATGGCCGAGGGACATTCAGTAACCAGGCCACCCTATTTTGATGGCACTGACTATCCTTATTGGAAAAATCGTATGCAGGTATTTTTAGAGCTCAAAATTACGAGCTGTGGAAAGTCAGCAAGGGACCATATGTGTTGCTCGAGGACGAAGACACCTGGACGAAAGACCAAATAGCTAAAGGAACTCTCAACTGGAGCGCACTAAACATGATGCAATGTGCGGTGCATCCAAAGAGTTCTCAAGAGTCTCCACATGCTCACAGCAAAAGAGATGTGGGACAAACTTGAACTCATCTACGAAGGTACGTCCGAGGTAAGGGAAACCAAAGTTAGCATGTTAGTGTCTGAATATGAAATGTTCAAAATGAAAACTGATGAAATATATCAGACATGTTTGCAAGATTCATGCTAATAATTAACGGGCTAAAATGTCTTAAAAAGGAATACTCTGAAAGTGACTTAGTAAGAAAGATACTTCGATCTCTTACTTCACTTGGAATAATAAGGCCACTGTCATTGAGGATTCCAAAGACCCTCTAAAATGAAATTGGATGAACTAATTGGCTCCTTAATGACATATGAAATCAACATCAAAAGAAAAGAATTAGAAGAAAATCCTAGGAAGTCAATTGCTTTAAAAGCATCCAACAAAACATCAACAAGCTCCAAGAAATCCATTCAACAAGATAGTGATGAGCAAGGAACATCTAGTGAGAGTGATAATGATGAAATGGCAATGCTCACTAGACAATTCAAGAAATTTCTGAAGTTCAAAAGGAGAGACTCAGGTAACTCCAAACCCTTTCAAAAGAAAATTTTTCACAGAAATATGAGTCCAACAAAAAATCTGATATTGTTTGTTATGAATGCAAGAAACAGGGGCACATGAGAGGAGAATGCCCGAACTCAAGAAGAAGCTGAAGAAAGAAAATTCATCTTCAAGAAAGCCAAAGCAATGTTGGCAACCTGGAGTGATGAAGATGAAGATGAAGATGCACAAGAAACATCCGATGATGAAGAAGTAAAATGCTTAATGGCAAGGAGTGATGACTCCACCGAGGTAACTTCTCATTTGATAATTATACTGCAAGTGAATGGGAGGAAGCATACACTACTCTATTTGAAAATTTTGTGAATAAATCTGAAAATAAGGCATTGAAAAAGAAATGCAACTCCCTTGTGCATGATAAAAATCACGATGAACGAATTGCATTCCTGACAAAAGAAATAGAAATGATGAAAATTGATGAAAAGACTCATAGTGAAGAGATGGATTGCTTGAAAATGAAATTACAAGAAACACAAAAGGAAAAGGACTGTTTAAGCCATTCTTTGAATTCCTTCAAGAAGAACATCTAGAAACAAGGAAAAAGTTGGAACAAACTGAAACAGAATTGAAAGAGAAATCTGAAGACTTGATGAAATTTGTAAAAGGAAAGCAAAATCTAGATGCGGTTTTGGTGCTAAAATACATGTAACCAAGCATGGGTTAGGATATCAACCTGTCAAACAAAGAAAATAGGAGAGTCATTGATCACTTCCTTTGTTGATCCTAGCCCAAGCACAAGCAAGCATGTTCCCACAAAGCATACACAAGTCCATCTCAGACCAAAGTATTGCAACCCAAACAAAATGTTCCCAACAAAAAAAAAAAAGCCACCTGTCGACAGATGGAATGGTGCCTGTCGACAGGCAAGAACAACTTCAACTAATAAACAGTCTATCAAAAACAAAAAATTGAAAAGAAAATTCCTTCATGCAATGTGTGTAAAAAGATTGGTCATGATGAAAAACAATGCTGGAATAATCCAAAGAAACAGAAATTCAAACAAGTTTGGATTCCTAAGCATTTACTTTGTTGCATGAATGAAATTTTGGGACCCAAAGTAATTTGGGTACCAAAACCTCTTGTCTGATCCACATATGTAGGAATGCCTAGCAGCCCAACATCAAAACAAATGGTACTTGGATAGCGGCTGTTCGAGGCACATGACGGGCGACAAAGCTAAATTCTGTTTCCTAGTGGAGAAAGACGGAGGACAAGTAATTTTTGGAGGTAACACAAAGGCCAAATCATTGGCACAGGTAATGTTGGTAAGTGTCCCTCCAATTCAATTGAAAATGTACTGTTGTTGATGGCCTTAATCACAACTTGCTTAGCATAAGTCATTATGTGAGAGGTCACAACGTCATTTTTGAATCAAATTCATGTCAAATTGTTGATAAAGAAACAGGAAGTGTAAAATTTTCTGAAAAAAGAGTGAATAACATCTACTTAGTTGACTTAGATGATCCAGAAAATGACAATTTGTGTCTTGTTGCAATAGACAGGATGAATTGACATTGTGGCATCGTAGGCTTGGCCATGCGAGCTACAACGTATTGCACAAGATCATGAAGCTCAAATTAGTAAGTGGACTTCCTGACATTTCTTTTAACACAATGAAAGTTTTTGTGATGCATGTGCACAGGAAAAACAAACCCGGAAGTCTTTCAAATCCAAAGCACCGGTAAGCACATCTAAACCATATGAACTGTTGCACATGACCTTTTTGGACCAACTAGAACTCTAAGTCTCAATGGCAAACGTTTTGGTTTTGTCATTGTAGATGATTTTTCTAGGTTCACATGGGTCAAATTCTTGGCACACAAAAGTGAAACACTTACAATCTTCCAAGAATTCTTTAACAAGATTGAGCATGGCAATGTGAATAAAATATGCTCAATCCGCACCGATCACGGGGGAGAATTTGATAACAATGCATTTTCTGATTTTTGCAGGCACCAAGGGATTCGAACATCTGTTCTCCTCCCCAAGAACTCCAGAACAAAATGGAGTAGTAGAGAGGAAAAACAGAACATTGGTGGAAATGGCTCGCACTCTTCTGGTTGAAGGCCAACTCACCAGAAGCTTTTGGGCAGAAGCAGTGAACACTTCATGCTACATTCTAAACAGAGCCATGGTAAGACCTGTGATAAGAAAACCCCCTACCATTTGTTGAAAGGTAAGAAACCCAACCTTGGGTACTTCCGAGTATTTGGCTCAAAGGTATTTATTCATAACAATGATAAATCTGATTTAGATAAATTTGAAGCCAAAAGTGATCAAGGTGTTTTTCTAGGCTACTCAGAACACTCTAGGGCATATAGGGTGTTTAACAATAAAACACGCACTGTGGAAGAAACTCCACATGTAATTTTTGATGAGACTTATGCCAAAACTAACAGTTTGACTGTTAATAGAACTGAAAAAGAAGATGAAGGAACATCACTTGAGGACCTACAAGTCAAAGCAAAAGACAAATCTGAAGAAGGTTCCAAGACCAAAGGTGGATATCTTCACAAGGACTATGATGAAGATGATGAAAAGCCTTCAGAAAACAAGATGAAACACATGAAGAAAATCCACTAGAAGGTGAACCTCCTGAAGAACAACATTCACAAGATCAAATTCCTCAAGGACAAGATGCTCCCGGCCTTCAACAATCAAAATGTGAGGTATTCCAAAGATCACCCACTTGATGATGTGATAGGTAGTTAAATGATTCTGTTCAAACAAGGTCTCAAGTTAGACAAATAATTGAACATGATCTTTTTGCTTTTGTCTCTCAAGTGGAACCCAAAAATGTTGAAGAAGCCTTAAAAGATAACTCATGGATTGATGCTATGCATGAGGAACTTGGTCAATTTCAAAGAAATAATGTATGGAGTTTAGTTCCTAGAACCCCTGAAATTTCTATCATAGGAACTAGATGGGTGTTTAGGAATAAACTTAATGAAGAAGGAAAAGTGGTCAAAATAAAGCTAGACTCGTTGCAAAAGGATATAATCAAGAATTTGGTGTAGATTTTGAAGAATCCTTTGCTCCTGTAGCCAGATTAGAAGCAGTCAGAATTTTATTGGCATATGCATGCTCCCATAAGTTCAAACTTTATCAAATGGATGTTAAAACTGCTTTCTTAAATGGCTATATCAAAGAAGAAGTCTATGTCTCTCAACCACCAGGTTTTGAAAATTCTGAAATGCCTAACCATGTGTATAAATTGCACAAAGCTCTTTATGGTTTGAAACAGCACCTCGAGCTTGGTATGATAGACTAAGCAATTTTCTGGTAAGCAAAAACTACTCAAGAGGTAAAGTGGACCAAACCCTCTTCACTAAGAAAGTTCGCAATCACATAATTGTTGTTCAAGTTTATGTGGACGATATTATATTTGGTTAACTAACCCTTCACTGTGTGAAGAATTTTCTAAACACATGCACAGTGAATTTGAGATGAGTCTAATGGGGGAGCTTCAATTCTTTCTTGGTTTGCAGGTGAAACAACATAAAGACGGCTTCTTCATAATCAAGAAAAATATGTCAAAGAGCTTCTCAAACGATTTCAATTTGAGCAAGCTAAACCGGCCTCCACCCCAATGAGCACAAGCATCAAATTGGAAAATGATGAGAAAGGTAAACCGGTAGATGCAAAGCACTTCCGAGGTATGATTGGCTCACTCCTTTATCTTACTGCAAGTAGACCGGATATACAATTCAGTGTTTGCCTTTGTGCTAGATATCAATCTAGTCCAAAGGAAAGCCATTTAATTGCAGTCAAGAGAATTTTCCGATATCTCTCAGGCACATGCAATTTGGGTTTTTGGTACCAGCAGGCAGTAGTTTTGATTTGATATCATATTCTGATGCTGATTATGCTGGATGTAAAATTGATAGAAAAAGCACTAGTGGATATTGCCAATTCCTTGGCGGTTGCATGGTTTCGTGGGCATCCAAGAAACAACACTCGGTTGCACTCTCCACTGCAGAGGCAGAATATGTCGCTGCAGGAAGTTGTGCAGCTCAAGTGTTGTGGATCAAAAGTCAGTTAGCTGACTATAATGTTGAAATTGGATGCACACCTATACTATGTGACAACACAAGTGCTATCAACCTTTCAAAAAACCCTGTCCAACACTCAAGGACTAAACATTGAAATCCGTCATCATTTCTTGAGAGATGAAGTGGCCAATAAAACCTTGGAACTTAATTTCATTCCCACAGAAAACAATTGGCTGACATTTTCACCAAACCCTTGTCTGAAGATAGATTCACATCCTTAAGAAGAGAATTGGGTTTGTGTAAAATGCAATGAAACTAACTCTCCATATTGGAGTACATGCTCTTTATGTGTGAATGACTATGTGGTATATCAAATGGTGAACTGTGGAAAAACAAGTTCGGCTTGTTTGGAAACTATCATCATGCGTGAGGAAACATTCTCCGCCAAGTATCCATAGTCCCATTGCATATAAAGGTCCTGTACTTCACATAGGATTTTTAGTTTCCTTACATTTTATCATGTTAACTCCATGAAACATGCTTTTCTGTGACCATGTGCTTGTGTATGATATTCTTGAAATGAACATGTTTGCCTTGTATCAAATGCTTGTGTGAATCCTTGCTTAGATGTTGTGTCAACACGTGCACACACTATGGGGGAGTAAGTTCAGGATAGATGAGTTTTTTCATGAGGAAACTCTTCTTCACTTCAATTTTAATCCTCACTTCCTTGAACTTCATGTGCACTCAAACTGAAACCAGAAAATCCACTCTGTTCATATCTGTCGACAGACACATTCCATCTGTCGACAGGTACACTCAGATTTGCTCTGACTGAAACTTCAATTCATCAGTCTGTGTGCATCTGTCGACAGACAGATTCCTGCTGTCGACAGATAACACATCTCACTATTTTCTCATTCCTTCTTCATACTTTTCAAGAAAGTGTTCATTACTTGATTTAAAGGTAAACATTGGATTGTTTTGTGCAATATAACTTTCATATCCACTTCATGTCAAAGTCGTGAACCAAGTCTAAATGTGTTTGATGCAACACTTGATTGAGGACTATTTAGATCATTTTGAACACAATGAGCAAACCAAATGATTTTTAAACATCTCCTTTGAATAACTCCCTTGTCATTAAACATGAATCCAAAATGATTTGAAAAATCAGAAGGTCCTTGAATTTAATGTTCTACATTATCACTTGCCTAAAGAAATCTCATGTACTTGACGAAAAGTAAAAACAAAATAAAAGGGAGAAAAGCTACCTATTTCTACGTTTCAATCAAAAAAAAATTATCTTTCATTTATGGGATGGAGGTAGAGCAATGATGAAAATCACTAAGTAACCGGGGACATGGGCATCACCAATGTCGGTCTTCGCGTCAAAAGGTTGTTTCATTATCTCTACACAATGGCTTGATGGACACTCACATTGAGTAACTGGGGGTATTGGCATCACAAATGTCTACCTTCACATGAAAAAGTGAAAGTGCTCCTCATTGCCACTCTTTCCCATCTTCGCTGTTTAAAGATCCTAAAATCATACTAGAAATAGAGTGAAGCCTCCGAAAAAATTTTGTCAAGTCCAATGTGCTTCTTATGGGTAAGATGTTCTTGTGGCCATCTAATTCAAATTTCATCTGACTATCATCTCTATTTTGATGCATGTTTTTCTTCAATGGCCTTAATCAAAAGAGTTATTTAATTTTCACTGGCTTTTGTGAAATGTGTTCTTTATGATCTAATTAAAGAACTCATCGGTTTATTTCAAAATCATTGTAGAATTGTGTCATGTCTTCATCATAATGGATATGCATTTTTATCTTGTACATACACCTATTTTACCCTAAAATGCCAAATGAACACTTGACCCTTTGAAAAATCTTGAAAAAAAATCAAGTTCTGCCAAAAAGCGTTATCTGTCGACAGACAGATGGTCATCTGTCGACAGCCGGCGTCCCATCCCATTTTGAAGCCACCCATCGCGCGGTTCAAGTCTTTTGTGTGGGGCCTCTTTTAAAATCCCTTCTAAACCTATTCTAAAGGCTTCCCACGACCATCCCACCATTTCCCCCCTCTCATTTCCTCCTCCTCTTCTCCAAACCCCTCTCTTCCCCCTCCAGGCTCAGATCCGATCCGTCTCCGACGATCTTGCTGCTCCTCGTCTGGGATCCCTCCACTCTCCCTTCCCAAACGCCATTTTCACCCTCCTTCCTGAGATGGCACCCAAGACCAAGATTCTCACTCGCCGTCGCGCTTCGACGGACGCCGGAGAGAGTTCCAGGGCTCCTTCAGAACATCGTAGCAAGCATCGCGAAGATCGTTTGCCGAACTCATTGTTCCTCAGGGTCTCCATCTCATCCGGGTACACGGCACCTTCAAGAAACTCGTCCAATCCCGGTATGTGGACTTTGAGTCCTTAGGATCGATGTTCCCCTCACTCCTACCCTACTTTGACACTCAAGGGTGGACATCCTTTCTGTACTCGCACTTGCAATATTCTCCAAATGCCGTCACAGAATTTTTCATAACCTAGGGCTTTCCGATCAGGAGATCTTTTCTCTTCGGTGAAAGGCACTCGTTTTCGCCTCACCGCAAATCTTATCTCGACGGCCCTTGAAATCCCAAACTCAGGAGTTGAAATCTTCAACTATACTCCTTCCGCTTCTGAGTACTATGAACTTCTCACTTTGCAACCTTATGATTCCACTAAGGAAATTGCTCGTTTGAATGCCAACTCCTTTCCTCCTTTCCGGATGATCCATCATATCTTCACTACTTTGATCGTCCCGAAGGATGGAAGCCGAGAATTGGTCACTGAGGTCCATAAGTCTTTGTTCTTCTTCTTCCTCAATGTCAACAAATCAATCTACCTGAACTCATGCTAACCTCATTCGTCGGTGTTTCTCCAACACCAAGAGATCAATGCCATATGCTTGCCCCATCACCTCTCTTCTAATTTTCATTGGCATTCCTATTCCTTCAAGTGAGCTCGTCTCCTTAAAATCCCGCAGTGCATTTGACCTCACTGCCGCTCACCGAATGGGCTACAAGTTTGTAGACGGTGTAGTGACAAGGACTCTCAAAGGGAAAGAACCACAAGGTGTTGAAGAGTCATCTGATGAAGAAGACAATAAGACAATGAACTAATGAAGACAGTGATGAAGAACCTCAGGATGAGCAAATGCCTGATCACCTCAAGAATTTGCTGATGTACCTGTGCCTCAAGAACAATCCCTTCGTGATTACTTGGCACAATTGCATCAACAAATGACCTCAGGATTTGCTCAACTGAACACTAGATTTGATCAAGTGGATGCTCGCCTTAACTCTCTGGATGCGTCTCATGTGCATATCCAAGACCGGCTTGATTTCCTCTACTCCGAGAGAGCTGGATCCCGTCATCCTCCACCTGCTGGACATGACGATGAATAGAGGGTCTCAGGGTCCTTAGAGGTCGTTAAGAGTCTTAGCTGGGAGTTAGTCTCACTACTAGTCCTGTTATCTTTTTGCTTGCTCATGTTATTTCCCTTCCTTTTGATTTTTATTGAGTCATGTAATGATTGTCTCTTGTACTGTGAAATTTGAATGATCAATCAATGAAAACTCACAGTTCATGTTTATTTGTCTCTTATGTGCATGACTTGACTTTTTGTATGTTGTCAAAAAGGGGGAGAACATCAATATTATGCATCAATTGAATTTTTTGTCATCATCAAAAGGGGGAGATTGTTGGGTTTTCAATATATCATGTTTTTGATGATCACATTAATATCCTTGAACATTGATTTAATGCAAAATTGATGTGTTAATTAACATGAAAAACACCATGAAAGTGATTATGTTAAACATTGCCAATCACACAATGTATATCACTAACAATGTATTTACATGTAGGTGCACAAGCATGAAAGATGGAGCATCAAAGAGATGAGCAAACAACCAAGACAATGTCAAAGAAGTGTATCTGTCGACAGCCCAGGGTATGTGTGTCGACAGATACACACAGACAACCCAAGACAGACTTCAGTTTGTATATTTCTGAGTGCACCTGTCGACAGATGCAATTACCTGTCGACAGATACACTCAGAAATTCAGATTTCTGAAACCCAGTTCTCAGCCTGAGTGCATCTGTCGACAGATGCAAGTGCACCTGTCGACAGACGACGGAAACATGAAATTCAGAAGTTCTAATTCCGGCCCCATTTGGGTGTCTCCTTCCTCCACGACCCCCACCTTTACCTAACACTATATAAGCATCCTTTTGGAGCCAAATTCGCAGAGAGCAGCCTCCCAACCAAGAGCCTCCAGGGACCAAGAGGAAAAGCCCCATTTGCTGCTCTGCTTCAATCTTCCGCCCAGATCGTCGTGGAATCACCATCCATGCAAAGTTGAAGCCGATCGTCGTCAATTCAACCTTCTACATCGATCAGTCTACATCCAATCGAAGTTTGAAGAGCGTCTGGACGATCCACGAGAAGAATTCCAACTGGATTTGTTCCCCAACTCTAAATTCTTCTCCATTTCACAATTTCCATTCCATTGTGTGTGTGTGGTTGTGTTTCAAGCATCCCTTGTGCTTGATCCACGAATTGTGGTTGTTCTGATCGTGGTTCATCAGACAACGTGTGTGTGTTTGAGTTGTTGTGTTGAACTCGCTCATAAGCAGTCGTTTCTGCGTGTGTGTGTGGACGGTGGATGTAGGATACACAGTTGTGTACTCCGAACCACCTTAAATCATCGTGTCCTGTGGTTTGCTCGCATTTTGCGATAGATGATTGGTAGGCACGTTGTTCATACGCACGTTTGATACCCTGTTCTCATTTATATCAACTCAAGCTTTCTTATACTCAATCGAATTCTAATCAAGTTTCATTAAGATCGTTGTAGCACCGAAAAGAAGCCATCAGTAATTAGAAATTGTCGTAATCTATTCAACCCCCCTTCTAGATTACCATATTGTGTTATTCCGCATAACCCTTCAGAACTTGCCGATCTTCCAACCTGTAGGACCACAGAGGGAGCTCGGTGGGCAGACACTCCAACGATCAAGTCAGCTCGAGAAGAGATAAGTTAATGGGGAGTTTCTCAGATTTTGCGTACTTTTCCATTGATGGTCTCCCCCCCCCCCCCCCCCCCCCCCCCTTATAGAGGTAACCTACTAAAGATCTCCATGACACTTTGGAGCGACCCATTGAGGATCTCCATACTATCGTGCATCTCGGCCATAATCGGCAGGCCAGCTCAAATAGATCATGGCCATAACCGGCAAGCCAACTCACGTGGGCCGCGGCCCTTATGGCTTGCGATCCTGTGATATTGCCTTGTTTGATTGTTCCTCCACCATCATGGACTTGTGCTTCTTATACTTCTGCGGACGTGTAATCCCCCTCGTGATTGCTAGGTCGAGGGTTTGACCTGACCCCTTCTTGGCCTAGTCCTAGATGACTACACTCGTCAGGTCATCCATGTGGTGGATATAAACTCGACTGGCTGGAGCTGGGTTGTAGCCTGAGGTCCTTGAAGTAGACGACCTTTTTTCGTCAACTTTAGACTCGTTCGAACGTCGGCCGGGTTGGGACTGTGGCTGACCATCCGAGGACCTACCTGTATCAGTGCGCCCGATAATTACGGACATTATGACCACGATCTAGATGATCGAGCACTCCAGTTACGACCACGATTCGGCGAGAATCATGGAGATCCCCTGCGAGATTTGCGGGGTCGTCCAACTGGTATATGGGTATCCTAACCCTCTAAAAGAGGTAGACACTCTATAGACTCAGGTTTGTTGTTCTACTCCATAAGCTAGGTCATTTTGCTCGACTAGTAACTGACTAGAGCATCGGAGTGTCTACTCGTCGAAGACTCTCGGCGGGCTTTGCAGGTCAGTTTGAGAGCTTGGAATATGCATCTCACATCGACTAAGCGGGTCTCGGGAATGTTTCCTCGGCTTGGTCATCTCAGCCCATATCTCGGTCAAGATCACCTCGATACTCATCTCCGCCCGAGACAACCTATGTTACACTTAGGTTAACAAACGCCATCTCTAATTAACTACACTTTTGAATGTTCATTCGTCCACCTCGTAATTCATTACATCGCATTGTGTCATTTTTTTTTAAGTTTCTTAGCTCAACTTTTTATTTGGAGTCTAACTTTTTATCTTGCTCCACAAATTTTCCTTTTGCCAAATTCGACTCACTACACCACGCCATACTAAAATAATGTCAAAAGAGATATTTGGGTGCTAAATAAGAAATTTGGATGCTAAAATAAAAAAATTAGATTTCAAAATAAAAAGTTGAAATCTAAAATTTAATAAAAAATGTGATGCAATGTGACATAATGAACCGCAAGAAGTGGACAAATAGATATCCAAAAATATAGTTAGACTTAATGTTATTATATTTTTAGAAGTGTAATAAACTTTTCTCTTATTGTTTACCTTATGCACATAGGAAAAAAATGACCAAGATGTAGCCATTGACGGATCCAAGAAAGATCCAATGGGGTTAAAGATTCCACTAGATTTTTTAAACTCCTATAATTTATTTTAAAATAAAGGTTTAAAAAATTCAAAATTCTTATGGTAACCTCACTAACCTAAACTGAATGATCTCGTCGAGTGATCCCAATAGACAAAATTGTTTGGATGACCCACTCATGCACGGCCACACTTGGGCCATCCAAACTATATGCAAACTTTCGCTCCTTACGTCCCAATTTTTTTGTGGAACTTCAAAGGTCAAGGATGACATATTTTAGAGGGAGGAAAGGACCTTAAAAAATGTAAACTCTACATTGCTCAAAATGTTTGCAAAAATTTTATATATAAGTACTTGAAAGCGCCGTCTTATATTGTGCATCCTTAAAATCTAGATCTTATCATGTACTCATGTGTACTAAATTTTACTAAAAAATAGTTAATTATATATATCTTTCGGGTTAGTAGGCCATTAATTAAAATCTAAGAAATGTTCTAAGACATGGGTGGAATCCTTAAAAATGGGTAAATGGACAAAAAAGTCTTTACCCTACAATTGCAAACACCTTTTACTTAGTTACATCGATATGTCACAGAGACATGCTTGCCCATCATATCTCACATTACGTTACGTTCTCGTACTTTGATAACTTCGTGGTTAGAAAGCAGGATAAGAGGCGATGGCATGCCACTTAATTGGTCAATCTCCTACAGCGGCCTAGATAATCAAATATGTACCAAGCATAAAACTTAACATGTTGTTTGCACTTTGCTCGCTCCACTTTGCATACCGTAGACACTAGACTAAAGTATGGTTATCAGATTTCACAGATAATTGTCGTCCTCAAATGCAAAATGATATCGTTCTGCGATGAATATTAACTATGCAGAGTAGTGCAGAAGTCCCCTTAAAATGACACTATCTTAAATATATATTTGACTTCATTTTATTTTAATCATATGTTGTATAAACAATATATATAAATAATAGAAATGCTTCACATACTTACTGTTATGAATTAAGATATAATATCATGCTTAGAGTAACTATAAAATTTAAATAGTTTGCATATGATGTACAAGATTTAAAATATTGAACTAAACATATATATCGACGTATATGTTTCTTTCATCCTTTACAATCAATTTAAAGAATATTATGATAATAATTGATAACTTAGTAGAGTCTTGGCTTAGTGGAAGCAGAAGGGTCGACACTTCAGGTCGACACTTCCGTCTGATGCCAGTCTGTAAATTTCTCGTAAATGATTGTCGTCCAAGATGTAGTAGAGTTTAAAAGAGAAAAAATAATGAGTTGCCCAAGATCAATAGATCATCCATGATCACACCCACGAACCTCGTAACAAGGGTTAACACCCATGATGGCTACGACCTAGTCTTAAATGTCGCCACATCACATGAAACTATCTAGAAAGAGTGACCACCATCTTTAAATCGCAATTGGCCGAGGTAAGAGAGATGCTAAACTCAAATTAATGAAGAGTAATCTCTAATTCTCTCTCTGTTATTTGTGCTCCCGTCGTTATTGATTTAGACATTATAGAAATTTTTTTTTTTATCTCCATCTTAAAATCTCTGGTCCTTAATTAGACCTTCTTTGTAGATTTCTATCATAGTGAGAGAAGAATGCCACCATATTTTTTCAGATCTCAAGACCATCTTACTGTTATAATTAGATTCGAGATCGTGACTCTTCATATGTAATTATGATCTTTATGTAAATCTATCACGTTAACGTCAATAAAATTTCAATTAACTAAGCAACTAAATATTGTCAATTTCACATCTGGATGTCATCACCTCTTATTTAAGATGCTAACTGTTGCACGAGATAAGACCAAGTACGTTGCTCCGTCTGTAGACCGTTGAAATCTTCCACGCTTCAGTCCATAACATAATGAGTAATTAGTCGGCACCTTTCTGGCATCGGACATGTGTACGATCCAAGATTGGCCGCGTCACGAGCTCCAGATATCAACAAAAATATTTCACTCAACGATCAGGTCCATGCAGGAACCTATATATATATATATGTCTCTTTTCAATACAGTTTGGTGACATGTGTTCGAATCCCTTGTGTGCCTCACTCGATCGTCCAAGTTACTTCGAACTTTCTCGCGACCTACCCTTGGAGGCATTCTAGCTCACTACACCTACACAAGGTTTGTTCCATTAATTTTCTCTCTCTATTGCACAGGTGACAGGTGCCGGTGGGAAGGATGGTGACAAGATAGAATGACCAGGCTATTATTTTGGTAGAAACATACGATCGAAGAAGATAGAGTAAATGCAATATATATGGGTCGTACATATGGTTTCACCGAGTAAATGGGCAACAAGATTGCTACTAGGCCGCCTTCATATATACGGTGAAATCACCATTTAATGGGTCAATGTATAACAAATCGATATGTATAACAAATCGATGGTTGGAGAATCCAAAGATGAACTAAGCATGTGGAAAAAGACCAAGGTTTTGCACACGTGTAGAGGAGAAAACAGAGCAATGAACTGGCTGGCAACACAAGATGCAAAGGCAAAATGGTCCGCTGTCTGGGGTGCAGCGGCTAAAGGACCTGAATCGGGTTGAGACATGGGCTACGAGAAAGAAAGGACAATCGATTAGTGTTCAATTACCTACTGACACAGGTAAGTTTTGAGGTGCTCGGCTTGGCCATGCCTCGTTCGTCAGTCAGACTTCCATCAATCGAGATGGCCGAGCTAAGCACGGTGACAACCGAGCTAAATATGGGGATGATCTTACCCGAGCTGTCTTCCGAGCCATATCCCCTCCTTGTTAACAACGTATCTCTCAGACCTTCCAAAAAAATTACTCGCTATACAAGACAAGGAGTCCATCAAGGGAGAGACCCGGAGATCACGATCGCTGTCGACGGTGGCCAGGATTAGTCATGCTAACCTGCCATTTATGACCTCGGCCCGCAGAAATCAAGGGCACACATATAGCAATGTTCCCCCAATCACGCCCGATAATCTCGATTGAACGGCAACTTTAAAAGGGGGCAGAAACCATTCGCCAAGAGGTACGCAACTTCTAGCACCAGAATTCTTTCACTCCGACCTCCCGAACTGACTTGATCGTCGGAGTCTCTACCCATCGAGGAGCCTCGGTGGACTTGCAGGTCGGAGCTCGACAACGCCCACTTCTCCTGCGCGCCATCATCCCTTGGGGGCTGCTCGGCTTGAGCCGACCACACTTGCTCCAACAGCAACATTTGGCGCCGTCAGTGGGAATCTTCTTACAAAAAGCTTTTATGGCAACCAAGGGAAAGATGGTGGCTCGTTCTTCAGGTGACGAGATCGTCCCCGCTACCACTGTGGAAGAGGTCATCGGAGGCGGTTCCGGCACCGGAGAGCAAGATTCGAACACCTCCTCCAGTGATGTCGGCTAGCCATGCCGACGTCAAAGCGGCGGCACCCGCACTCTCAGTACCCATCCCTCCACCGGTCCCAATGGTGCCCGTGGGCCCCGCCACAATGACGGAACATGGTGTTCCCAGGACGACCGAAGTCAATCATTATTCGGCCGAGTCGACACCCGCCCCAGCGAACCTGTTACAGGCGGAGCCTCGATGGAGGAATGACCTCCAAGAGATGAACAAAAAATTCAAGGCTTTACAACGCGGATCTCGTGTTCCCTCAATGGAGAGTTGTGTACACCTCGCCGTTCGTCGAGGAGATTACCTCAGCTCCGGTCCCCATGAAGTTACAAATCCCAAAGTTCTTTTGGTACAACGGAACGACTAATCCTATTCATCACCTTGATAATTTCCAGGGGCAGGTCGAGATGGTGAATATCTCTGATGCACTGATGTGTCGAGCCTTCATGTCCACCCTCGACGACGCGGCACTACAGTGGTTCAAGGCGTTGCCGGCGAGATCGATGACGAGCTTCCCCGACCTGGTGCACGCTTCCTTGATCATTTCTACAACACAGTGCAACACTCCTTGTGCACCGATGATCTGTGGCTCGTCGCTCAAAAGGAGGCCGAGCTCTTCCGAGACTACGTCAAGAGGTTCCAACTCGAAGTCATGAAGGTGGTAGACCTCGACCTGTGGACGCCCGTCAACAACCTTGCGAGGGTCTGATCCAATGCGCCGTTCGTGGCCTCCATCGTCAAAAAGCCACCTGAGAGTCTCTCCGACCTCCTTGCCTATATGCAGAAGTACTTGAGGTTGGAATCCACCCTCGGCGTGGCTGGCAAGCTCGGGCGCACGTCCGAGCTGGGATCCACGAGCAGTGCACCAGAACAGAAGAAGCCAAGGAGAGACGAACCCGCGGCGCACAGAGAGAGGCGGTCGGATCCGAGCCGCCGACCCGATGAATCTCGCCGCATCAGAGATCTACCCCACTTCGGCAGGCTTCCCTCTGAGATCCTGCCCATCATCAAGAAGCTATCGGAGTTTCGGCGTCCTGAGCCGATGACCAGGCCCCCGTCAGGACGAGGAGCCAACATGTTCTTCGAATACCACAAGGAGTTCGGTCACACCACCGACCAATGCCGAAGCCTCAAGGTGGAGATCGCGAAGATGCTGCGATGTGGCATCATCGGGAAAGACATCGTAGATGGACGGCCGAAGGAGCACACCCCCGAAGAAGAGCGTGGAGCATGCGGGGGCAAAGGGGCGGTGCTGGTCCTAGCTAGCGACTTGACAGGCGGAGGGGATAGTGGAAGAAAGCGGAAGGCGTATGCGTCGGCCGCCACCTCGGACTCGCGCAGATCAATGCCGGGGGCCCGAGGTGTCATTACTTTTTTTGAGGAGGACATAGTCGGCCTCAATCTCCCTCATGATGACGCACTGGTTATCCATGCCGACGTCGATGGATATGATGTACACAGGATTCTTGTTGATAATGGAGCTGCTCCGGATGTCCTTTTCTACGACTGTTTTGTAAAAATGACTAACCTGAGCACCGAGCTGAAACCTATCGCCACACCCCTCTTTGGGTTTAGTGGGTCTCCTGTGAGCGCCAAGGGATCGATCAGGCTGAAGGTCACCCTCGGAACCCGACCATGCCATGTAACGGTTGAGGCGGACTTCCTTGTGATAAAAGTGAAGTCGGTCTGCAACGCGATCTTCGGTCGGGGTCTGTTGGGGAAGTTGGGAGGAGTCCCTTCCACCTATCATCAAAAGCTGAAGTTTGAAACACCGGGCAGGATAGGCAAGGTCATGGGGAACCAAACCGAGGCCCGTCGGTGCTATGTAAATTCTATTAAAGCAAAGGAGCCAGTCGTTTTCGAGTATAAGCATGTCTATGATGAGAATGCAGAGAGGCATGAACCTGCCGAGCAAACAAAGCAGGGTGAGATCGTGGATGGAGGGTCAGTGGTGGTTGGCACGGAACTTCAGGAGATGGAGGATGAGATGATTGAGTTTCTCAAAGGAAGTGATGACATCTTCATGTGGTCGGAAGACGACCTTTCGGGAATCGACCCAAAGGTTATCCAACAACACCTGAACGTGGACCCCCAAGGTCCGACCTGTGAGGCAGAAGAAGCGACCCTTGTCGGCTGACCGACAAGAGGCAGTGGAAGGCAACCTCGCAAAGTACCTGCGCGCTGGGACAGTTCGCGACGCCTTCTACCCCGAATGGGTGGCGAACGTCGTCCTCGTGAGAAAGGCGAACGGGAAATGGCACATGTGCGTGGACTTCACCGACCTGAACAAGGCATGCCCGAAGGACAGCTTTCCACTTCCTCGCATCGATCAACTCGTCGACTCAACGGCGGGACAGCAGCTTCTGAGCTTCCTCGACACCTACTCCGAGTATCATCAGATTAGGATGGCCCCCGAAGACAAGGAAAAGACTTCCTTCACTACGAAAAAAGGTCTATATTGTTTCACTGAATGCCTTTCGGACTGAAGAATGCAGAGGCAACGTACCATAGGCTCGTCAACATGATGTTCGAGCGATAGATGGAGAAAACGATGGAGATATACATCGACGACATGTTGGTGAAGAGCCGGTGAGCCGAGAACCATGTTCGGGATCTGGCCGAGACCTTCGTGGTGCTGCGGCAGTACGGGATGATGCTGAACCCCGAAAAGTGCATCTTCAGCGTACGAGCAGGAAAGTTCCTCGGCTACCTCGTCTCGAACCGAGGCATCGACATCAACCCTGACAAGGTGCAAGCAATCATCGACATGACGGCTCTGAGGACCGTCAAAGAGGTGCAGAGGCTCAATGGCTGGATCACCACCTTGAGTAGGTTCATGTCCAAGTCGACTGAGAGATGCAAGCCGTTCTTCGACGTGTTGAGAAAAGGACGATTCAAATGGAACGAAAACTGCCAAAGGGCCTTCGACGAGCTCAAGGAGTACTTGGCCAGTGTCCCAACTTTGAGCAAGCCTATTGCAGGAGAGGAACTACTTTTATACATCTCGGCGATGGCTCACTCAATCAACTCAGTGCTCGTACGAGAAGTGGAGTTGAAGCATCTTCCTGTGTACTATACGAGCAAGGCTTTACGAAGAGCTGAACAACGCTACTCCTACCTCGAGAAGGCAAGGTACGCGCTGGTGATGGCGGCACGATGACTTTGACCATACTTCCAAGCCCACAAGATTGTGGTCCTCACCGATGCTCCTATCAAGCAAGTATTCTGTCAACCCGAAGCCTCGGGGAGGATGGCAAAGTGGGCTATCGAGCTCGGCAGGTTCGACATCTCATATAGGCCTCGGGTCGCCATCAAAGCCCAAGCCCTCGCTGACTTCATTTCTGAAGGAACTGTGAGGTCGCCCGAACCAGAGGAGATCGACGGATGCTGGAAAGTCTATGTGGACGGAGCATCCAACTCTGAAGGTAGTGGGGCTGGAGTCGTCCTACATTCCCCCGATGGCCTCATCTTAAGGTATGTAATTCGGTTCGATTTCTCCGCTTTGAATAACGTAGCCGAGTACGAGGCTGTGATCTCAGGGCTCAAAATGGTAATATCATTAGGAGCAACAAGAGTCCTCGTTCACAGCGACTCCCAATTGGTCGTCAGTCAAGTCTCAAAGGAATTCGAAGCAAGGGAAGAGAAGCTCGTTTCATATAGGGCTGAGGTCCAGAGGATAATGGGCGACTTCAAGTCAGCAGAGATACTGAAAATCCCCCGAGTTGAGAATTCCCAAGTCGACGCACTATCCAAGTATGCGGCTACTTCGAAATATCGTCCGAGTCTTCGGTGCTCGTGGAGGGCTTAGAGAACCTTCAGTGGGATCTGCAAAAGTCATGTGCGTCGAGGCCAGGCCGACGTGGATGACTCCTATTGTGGAGCTCATCCGAGACGGACGACTTCTCGAGGACCGAGGTGAGGTGATGAAGACAAAGAGACGAGCTCCAAGATTTTTTATGATCAACGACGACCTCTACAGAAAGGGCTTCAGCTTCTCGCACTTGCGGTGTGTGAGCTTAAGGCAGGCTGAGGAGATCATCCGGGAAGTACACGAGGGCACGTGCGGGAGCCACGCAGGACTGCGATCGCTGGTTCGAAGGTAACTCAGCAAGGTTACTGGTGGCCGACCATGCTGAAAGATGTCGAAGGCTACGTCAGAAGATGCCAACAATGCCAACTCTTCGGCAAAATAGATCGGTAGCCACCCTTGGGCCTCACTCTGCTGACAGCCCCATGGCCTTTTGCGTAATGGGGAATGGACATCCTCGGCCCATTTCCACCAGCCTCGGGGCAACAAAAGTTCGTTATCGTTGGTGTCGATTACTTCACCAAGTGGGTGGAAGCCGAGCCGCTGGCAAAGATAACTGACACCAACATGTGGGGTTTCGTCTGGAAGAATCTTATTTGTAGGTTCGGGCTACCCAGGACAATCATCACCGACAATGGCAAGCAATTTGATAACGCCAGATTCCGTCGCAACTGCAAGGAGCTCAACATCGACCACCGATTCACTTCGGTCGCCCACCCTCAGTCTAATGGGCAAGCTGAGGTGACCAACCGAACACTACTCGATGGATTGAAGAAGAGGCTAGACGACCATAAGGGCCGATGGGCCGAGGAGCTACCCCATGTATTCTGGGCCTATCGGGCGATGCCCCGAGAGGCCACTCGAGAGTCTCCTTTTGCGCTTGCCTTCGGAGTAGAGGCAGTGACCCCGGTGGAATTGCTCGTGCCATCAGAGAGAATTCGTGGGTTCGAATGTGAGGACAACAACCGCTCGCTACGTGCCGAGCTGGATCTAATCGAGGGACGGCGGGACGAGGCAGCAGCAAGGGTGGAAGCCTATCAACGCAAGATGAAGCGGAAGTTCGACACAACTGTTAGACCTCATCACTTCAATGTAGGCAGCCTCGTCCATCGAAAGCTCGCCATCTGATCAGATCCCAAGTCAGCAGGAGGGAAGCTTTTCCCTAATTGGGAAGGACCATACCGAGTGGTTGAGAACCTCGGTCAAGGAGCATACCATTTAGCGGACTTGAGTGGCTCGACAGTTCTGAGGACATGGAATGCCGAACGCCTACGGTGTTATTGTCCTTGAGATATCAATGAAAAATGAGGTCTCTTCGGCACTCTAAAATCTCTAACGAGGTCGCTTCGGCACTCTAAGTTCATTTAACGAGGTCACTTCGGTACTCTAAAGTCTCTAACGAGGTTGCTTCGGCACTCTAAGTTCTTTTAACAAGGTCGCTTCGGCACTTTAAACTCTCTAACGAGGTCGCTTCGGCACTCTAAGTTCTTTTAACGACGTCGCTTCGGCACTCTAAAGTCTCTAACGAGGTCGCTGCGGCACCCAAAAGTCTCTAACGAGGTCGCTCCGGCACTCTAAATTCCCTAACAAATTCGCTTCGACGCTCTAAACTCGCAAAAGAGGTCCCTTCGGCACTCTAAACCCGCAAACAAGATTGCTTCGGTGACGAGGTGGCATCGAAACTTCAACGGTTAGGTCGAGATCGTCACGTTCGTACGCCGAAAGCAGAGATAACAATCTTGAGACGAGAACGGAAAATTACTATATATTGCATAAACGGCTCAAAAGCCGAAAGAGTTTTACAAAATACATCGATCAAAGCTCGGCGGCGGCTTCGGTTACAAGAGCAGCTGAAGGGGTGTCGACCGCAGGAGCAGGAGTAGAGGTGCCAAAGTTGGCCTGCCCGGCCTCGGTTTGTCCAACCTCCTCTTCGGACTCGTCATCGTCCATGGCTGGAGGCTACACGTTGGATAGGTCGAGCTCGGGGAAGGCCTTAGCCACAGCCTTCAAGCAGTACTTATAACCATCACGAAATAGATCGGTTATCTGTTCAATGTGTACGTCGGACTCCTTGAACTCGGCCACGGCCTTTTGACATTCATCAGCTACGAGCTTGGCGATTTCAGCCTTCGTGCGCTCGTGGGTCTCCACCTCAGCCTCCCGTGCTGCCTTCTCTGTCTTTAGTGATAATTTGAGCTTATCCAAGCCCCGAGCAAGTGCGGTCGCTCGTTCTTCGATCTTACTGGCTCGAGCGGCCTCGGAGGTGATCGACTCCTTCAGCTCAGTGTTCTTCGCCTCGAGATCAGCATACTTTTCCTCGATGACGTGCAGTCTACCCTCAATCGTCGTCTGAGCTTGGTCGGTCTGCTGCAGAAGCGATCCGAGGAGTCCGAGGTGCTGGTGCAGCCTCCGATAGAGCTCGTCGACGAAGTCGGAAGACTTCATCACAGCCACCCGCGAGCTAGTGCTTGCCGGGGATGAGGTGACGTTTAAAGTACCACCTACAGTCGCTTCTGACTCGGACGCCCGAACTCGCTTGGCCGACCTCTCTGCTGCTGGCTTAGTCAGGGGCGTTGGTGCTACTGGAGCGGTGTCCTCGGCGGAAGGCGCTGGAGGGTCCACGATCTGAATGTCCCCCTCTTTGACTGGTCTCTTCTCCACCCGAGTTGACTTCTTCTTTCGCCTGCCTTCCCCGGCGAGGAACCACTAGGTGGCGAGGGCCGCATACTCTGCCCCCCCCCCCCCCCCTTGTGCCGGAGCATTCTGGTCAGCCATCTCTGCCAAAATGTCGTCGTTAGGCTACGCCGCAAGAAGAAAATAGTAAGTTTCGAAAGCTCCTACAAATACCAGACCTCGGTCAGCCCTCCAGATCAACTCGAATAGCTCGGCCGAAGGTTCATGCAGGTCAGGCATCGATACCGTCTGCAACGACTCGAAGTGCAAGAGCTCGGCATCACTGATATCACACGGAGATCGGAAAGCCTTGTCATGGGGATTGATGCCCGACCAAGCAGTGAGGAAGTCCCAGCCCTTGGGGCTGTGAATAAAGAAAAAGCTCCTCTTTCAATGATGGATGGAGGAAGGAAGACGACCAAGGAAATGTCGCCCTGACCGAGCGGAAATGTACAGCCAATCCCCTGAAACTTTGAGGGAGAAGCAGTAGAAGAAGAGGCGGATGCTCAGCGAGACCTTGGCCAAGGCACAGGCAACGAAAAAACCAATGGCCGACCTCCAAGAGTTGGGGGCCAATTGGGAAGGGGCGACCTCTAGGTACAAAAGCAAATGAAGGAAGAACGGATGAAGAGGGTATTAGAAGCCGGCTCGAACCGCCTCCGAATAAAGACAAAATCTGTTCTACATCATATGATGAGCTCGGAGATCGTCGAAAGCATAGACGGTGAAGTCGGAAGGGAAGGCAAAGCCGGGATGATCGACGATCCACTCTAGGGTCATCTTGTTGATCTCGGTGGCAGCGTTGGCCACAGAGTCAGCCACTTTACGCACACCAGATGGGGGAGCTGAGGACGCCTTGGGCACATATGTCCCAAGAGATACCACAGGGATGAACTCATTGGTGGTATCCTACGACTGGGCGTCGGAAGGGCCCGCCTGAGCAAGAACAGGACGAGAAGATGGGGACCGAACAGAGGTACCTTCAGAAGGAGAGCACCCCGAAGAAGGAGAGGAAGAGGAAGAAGAGGAGGAAGAGGTGGAGGCAGAGGATGAGCCCATGACCTACCTCTGGAGAGAAGCTATCGAAGCAAGAGCGCATGATAGGGAGCTCGGCGTAAGTGCTCGGACAATCCCCCACTGCTCAGAGGATCGGCCGCTTCAGGCGATGGAGTTCACATGCGAAGGTAAGGACCTTCTTTCGGGACCGACTGCGTTATTTATAGGGTCCCCTAGATCGCACTAATCCGACGGCTGAGGATCCACGCCGTGACTAAGCGATCGGTCCACGTGTCGCCACCCCACAGGTTAACAAGCTTCAACATGGATGGTGATCAAAGTCCGTCCCATTGCCTGGCACCATAATTGCGGCCGGAGATCGAAGCACCGCGTCATTTCAGCTTCTGTCAGAGGCGTTAGAAGTCCCGTCAGTCCAACGGCTGCTGCATTTTCTGGCATTCCTGGCACTGCACAGATGCATCCTTCGTGATGATATCCCTGACAGGGGAACATATGATGACGTATGGCTCCTAAAAGACAAACAAACACCTTCTCCTCGGCCCATCACGACGTCCCGAGCAGAAGCTAGGGGGCCAATGACACGGGTAAGTCTTGAGGTGCTCGGCTTGGCCACGCCTCGTTCGTCAGTCAAACTTCCATCAATCAAGATGGCCGAGCTAAGCACGGTGACAACCGAGCTAAATATGGGGATGATCTTACCCGAGCTGTCTTTCGAGCCATATCCCCTCCTCATTAACAATGTATCCCCCAGACCTTCCAAAAAAATGACTCGCTATACAAGACAAGGGAGTCCATCAAGGGAGAGACCCGGAGATCATGATCGCTGTCGACGATGGCCAGGATCAGTCTAGCTAACTTGCCATTTATGATCTCGGCCCGCAGAAATCAAGGGCACACATATAGCAATGTTCCCCCAATCACGCCCAATAATCTCGATTGAATGGTATCTTTAAAAGGGGCAGAGAAACCATTCGCCAAGAGGTACGCAACTTCTAGCACCAGAATTCTTTCACTCCGATCTCCCGAACTGACTTGATCGTCGGAGTCTCTACCCACCGAAGAACTTCGGTGGACTTACAGGTTAGAGCTCGGCAACGCCCACTTCTCCTGCGCAACATCATCCTTTGGGGGCTGCTCGGCTTGAGCCGACCTCACTTGCTCTAGCAGCAACACCCATCACACTTAAAATATTCAGTTGGTATTGATCAATTCATCGGGACTAAGTTGATTAGTTGATCAGACTTAATCAATATCTGGTTGGCCTCCAAGTTGCTGCGACTATGGGTCTAGGTTGGGATGAGATGAGCTGACCATGGGGGTTGTCAAGAGTGTGAGAAGGCACGGTGTGATGATTGTGCCGTGGTCGGGCTGATTACAGGACGAGCTGGTGTGAGCATCGTGAAATCGTGTACTTAGCTTAAGCTTGGCACGAGATGTGATTGACCTATTCTGTTGGCTCAAGAGGACTCTGATTTTGGGAGTTGTGTTTTGAAGGGGACATCATGTACCACGTCCAACCTCGGAAACAGTACGAGGATGGCACCATAGAATACATCCAACCTTAGGAGGTGGCATCATGTAGCATTAGTCAAAAAACTATCAACCTTAATCGCTCTGATCTTGGTCATCCATTTAAAATCAAATTCACAGGCATTAGTGACCGTCTACCAAAAACTCACGACCTTGATCACTTTAGTCTTGGTCATCCATTTAAAATCAAATCCATAGCCATTAGTCATTCTAAATACTCTTGTCTACTGAAAAACCCATGATCTTCATCACTCTGATCTTGGCTATCAAAGCCACTGCCATTTTGGCTACAGTTATCTATCAAACACTCACGACCTTAGTCACTCCAATCTTGTCCATCCACCTATAATAATTAAAACTCAATTTTTTATCATCATAACTATTGCTGTGCACAAAATTTCTCATGGCCTTGATCACACTATTCTTGGTCATCAACCAAAATATTTCAGCATACAAATAAAGGGGCTTAAAAGAAATGAGATGCCCCATCTGATTAATTGACTTTTATCATGGGCAAGAAGGGTTCAAAACCGATCATGGTACGAAAACTCCACTGCAACACCATTAGCAAAAGTGGGTGCGCCACTGTGTGAAAACATGTCCAAGTATATAGGCAAAAGTAAGAGATGGTTGGTTTGAATAAAAACCCAGAAGAGCGGTCAGATCAGAAAGAGGACCCAAAGTAGTTCTTTGATGACAAATGCTGAGTCCAAAAGAACAGCAAATGAAGACTACAAAAATAAAGGTGGTCAAATGTGCAGGATCTCAGATTTGAAAAGACAATTCTCATGATCGAATATAAGTATAACCACCAATTTAGACATCAGTAAATAATACAAAATCAAGTTTCATCAAAAGCTCATTGTTGACCCCTTGACATTTGAAGATCCAGCATCATGACAAGTTCGTCAATAAAAAAAACCAAGTTTCAATGAAGTACCTAGTCGACTCCTTGGCATCTCAAGATCCAACGTCATGGAAAATTCATCAATAACAAAATCAAGTTTCAGTTAAGTACATTGTCAACTCCTTAGCGTCTAAAGATCCAACATCATGAAAATTTCTCAATAACAAAATCAAGTTTTAGTGAAACTCGTTGTCGACTCCTTAGCACTTTGTTGGATCCCTTTGAATTTTGATGATTACAAAACACTCATGTTGTTTGCTAACACGTTTGCAAGTTGAATGCAGAAAACATGGTATTTTACAAGGCAAGAAGACTTTCAAAAAGGCATGTTTTGATTCATAGCAATTGGAGTCGACCTCAAAGATGTGAAGGAGTCGACCCTGACTGTGTTCAAGTTTTCAGAGTCGACCCTCAGTCTATAACGGAGTCGACCTCCTTTCAAAGGCTCGTTCTACTGGATAACCAAGGTCGACCCTGACATTCAAAGGGAGTCGACCCCGACTGTGTTCAGTTTTTCAGAGTCGACCCCAGCCTTCTAAGGGAGTCGACCTCTGTTCAAAAGTGGCTCATCTGTTCAACTAGAGTCGACCTCTAGATTGTGAAGGAGTCGATCCTGGATGAACTGGAGTCGGCCCCAGCAAAACTAGAAGTCGACCTGACTTGTAGAACTTTCTGAAAAGCACTTTTTGACCTAGACCACTTTCCACATCTCTCAAACGGCTACTTTTGTGGAAGGGCTATATAAAGGACACCTAGGGGAAACCCTAGGCAAGGAATTTCGTGGGGAAGAGAGCCACACTCGAGCTTCATCTCCAGCTTCTTCTTCCAAGCATTTTTCACCTTCTTGTGCTTCCAACCTGCTAGATCTTTGAAGAAGGGGATTTTTGGAGGAGATCTCTTCGACTCAAGAGCTTCATCGACATCTGGAGATCTTCCTCATAAGATTTTCATCTACTATTCTTTGATATATCATTCTTTATATTGTGATTCTTGCTTTGTGCTTTTGCCTTCTTAGTTGAAGGTTGGTTTGGGTTCACATACCCAACATTGTGTGCTTTGGTGAGCTGGGCACCGCATCAACCAACGGTTTGTTGGTGAGCTAGGCATCGTATTAACTAGCGGTTTGTTGGTGAGCTAGGCACTGTATTAACTAGCAGTTTGTTGGTGAGCTAGGCACCGTATTAACTAGCGGCTTGTTGGTGAGCTGGGCACCGCATAAACCAGTGGGTGTAGTTCAACTCTTTGAGAGGGTAAATCTCACTGTGTTGGTGAGGACTGGACGTAGGTAGACCAAAGGGGGTCTTACCGAACCAGGATAAAATCATTGTCTCTTTGTGTGCTTGCTTCCTTCTTCCCTCTCACCTCTCATTGTTTTCTGCACTGTAGTTTCATTTCTGCATTAGTTTTCATTGGCCATTCAAGACAAGTTTGTAATAGCCCTATTCACCCCCCTCTAGGGCTAGTCATAGTCTTGATCATTTCATTTGGTATCAGAGCTAGGTCACTAGTTTAAAGGGTTTTACAACCTCTAGTGTGGATTGACTATGGTTGGTTTTGGAGAGCAGAGTGCTTTTACTGAAGGCAACTCTACGAATAGGCCAACTCTGTTCAATGGCAATAACTATAGCTATTGGAAAGCAAGGATGACTATCTTTTTGAAAGCTATGGATTATGAGCTGTAGAACATTGTGGAAAAAGGTCCTTATGTTCCTAAGGAACATGAAAAGGATTGGACTCCTGAAATCTTCAAAAAGTTGTCTATGAATGCCAAGGTAATTAATGCTCTATTATGTGCTTTGAATGCTAACGAATTTAATCATGTGTCTATGTGTAGCAGTGCAAAAGAAATTTGGGACAAGCTTCAAGTGAACTATGAAGGAACTTCTCAAGTCAAAGAAACAAAGATCAACCTTCTAGTTCACAAGTATGAGCTGTTCAAAATGGAAGAAAACGAAACTATAACTGAGATGTTCAAGCGGTTCACGAACATCACGAATGGGCTTAAGGCCCTTGGTAAATAATACTCTATCCCTGAACTCAATAGAAAAAATTTAAGATCTTTGCCTATGTCTTGGAATCCCAAGGTAACAACGATTGAAGAGGCAAAGGACCTCTCAAGAATCTCCTTGGATGCTCTCATAGGATCTCTTATGACCTATGAGATTAACATATTGAGGGACGTGGACGACTCTAAAAAGAAAAAGGGTCTTGCCCTCAAAGCTACTAATGTGCTAAATGAGTGTGACAGTGACAATAGCAATGAAGAGATCGATGATGAAGAAATTGCCTTAATGACAAGGCAATTCAAGAAGTTTCTGAACAAACGTCGATCCAACTTCAATCCAAGAAACAGAAGATTTCAGAAGAAGAATCAAGCTAAAGCGGAAACCTTCAAGAATGAGGAAGTCACATGCTTCGAGTGCAGAAAACTGTGACATATCCGTCCTAAATGTCCTGAACTCAAAAAGAAGAAGACATACTCCAAGGGAAATGGCAAGACATCAAAGAAGAAGGCTCTTGCTGCATGGAGTGATGAAGATACCTCCACAGAAGAAGAAAGTAAAGAGGAAATCGCCAACCTATGTTTCATGGCCAAATCTGACCATGAGAAGGGTTACAGTGGTTCGATGAATAAAGAGTGGTATTTGGATAATGGTTGCTCTCGACACATGACGGGAGACAAATCACAATTTTTCACTCTTGAAAAGAAAAACGGTGGAAGTGTGACGTTTGGAGACAATAGCAAAGGAAGGGTAATAGGTATTAGAAACATTGGTAAAACTCCCTCTACTAGCATTGAGCATGTGTTGTTTGTAGATGGATTCAAACATAATCTGCTTAGTATTAGCAATTGTGTGATAAAGGATTTAGAGTTACTTTTGATGCATCTCACTGCATGTTAACCGATAATGTCTCGAATGAAATCAAGTTTGTCGGTAATCAAAATGGAAATGTTTATACCGTTAATTTGGATGATTTGGATGAGAAGGAGATTTGCTTTGTAGCAAATAACTCCAACCCATGGCTGTGGCACCGAAGGTTGGGCCATGCTAGCTTTGGAATCATTTTCAAATTGTCTAGACGTGAGCTTGTGGTCGGTTGCCTAAAATGAATTTTGATTCAAATGGAGTTTGTGATGCTTGTGCCAAGGGTAAGCAAACTCGAACTTCATTTAAACCTAAGAACATTGTTTCTACCTCTCGGCCTTTGCAACTATTGCATCTGGATTTGTTTGGCCCGACAAGAACTGCTAGTTTAGGAGGAAGCGCTATGGTTTTATAATAGTTGATGATTTCTCTCGGTTTACATGGGTTTTGTACTTAGTTCATAAAAGTGATGCATTAACTGAATTCATAAAGTTCTGTAAAAAGGTTCAAAATGATAAGGGTTATGTAATTAATGCTATCCATAGTGATCATGGTAAGGAATTTGAAAATCTGCATTTCAATTCTTTTTGTGATGATGAAGGTTTCAGTCATAATTTTTCTGCTCTGAGAACTCCTCAGCAAAATGGTGTGGCTGAAAGGAAAAATCGGACTTTGATTGATATGGCCCGAACTATGCTATGCGAATCTATTTTGCTTAGATATTTTTGGGCTGAAGCCATTAATACTGCATGTCATATCACTAACCGTTGTTTGATTAGACCTTTGTTACATAAGACTCCATATGAACTTTATAAAGGCAGAAAACCAAACATCTCCTACTTCAAGCCATTCGGGTGCAAATGCTTCATCTTGGTAAATGGTAAAGAAGACATAGGTAAGTTTGATCCTAGGAGCGACGAAGGTATATTTGTTGGTTATTCATCTCATTCTAAAGCTTTTCGTGTATTTAATAAGAAAACTCTAGTTGTAGAAGAATCCATTCATGTAATCTTTGATGAAACTAACCACAATGCTAGAAAAAAAAATGATGATGATGATGATGCAGAAATCATGAAGGATCAGGAGTTAACCTTACATGATTTAGATCTTACGGAGCCTAGTGCAGAAGCAATGGATGATCCTACCCAACTTGTTGGTGACGAAAAGGAAAAGGAAGATCCTCCTCTTGAAGAACTTCAAGTATCCTCGACAAATGATGAATTACCCCGAGCATGGAAGATCATGTCGAGTCATCCAATCGGTAATGTGATAGGTGATCCGTCATCCGGTATGCGAACTCGAAAAACTCAATATCAGTGTGATTATATTGCTTTCATTTCTCAATTTGAAACAAAAAAATGTTGATGAAGCCCTTCTTGATGAACATTGGTCTATTGCTATGCTTGAGGAACTAAATCAGTTTGAGAGGAACAAAGTGTAGACTTTGTCTCCTCGTCCGAATGACCATCCCGTGATCGGAACCAAGTAGATTTTTCGAAACAAACTTGATGAATTCGGTGTGGTAACTCAAAACAAAGCTCGTTTAGTTGCCCAAGGATACTCTCAATAAGAAGGGATAGATTATGATGAGACCTTTGCACTGGTTGCTAGACTTGAAGCCATTAGGATTCTATTAGCATTCGCTTGCTCCAGAAATTTTAAATTATTTCAAATGGATGTTAAAAGTGTGTTTCTTAATGGTTTCATTAAATAGAAAGTCTATGTAGAGCAACCTCCTGGGTTTGAGGATCCAAATTTCCCAAACCATGTCTTTTGTCTTCATAAAGCTCTATATGGTCTTAAGCAAGCACCGCGTGCATGGTATGAAAGATTGAGTCAATTTCTTATTCAATATGATTTTAAGCATGGTTTTGTTGACTCAACTCTGTTCATAAAATGTGTTGGTTCAGATATTTTACTTGTTCAAATATATGTGGATGATATTGTGTTTGGCTCTACTAAATAAAATTTGTGCAAGGATTTTTCTGAGTTAATGCAGGGGGAGTTCGAGATGAGCATGATGGGTGAGCTCAATTTCTTTCTCGGACTTCAGATAAAACAAGGTCAAGATGACATCGTTGTGAGTCAATCAAAGTATAAAAAGAAATTTCTAAAGAAATATAGGTTCAGCAACACCAAGCCTCTTCCAACACCTATGTCTACAACAATAAAATTGGATAATGATGAGCTTGGTAAGCCTGTTGATTCTAAGCTTTATCGAGGTATGATCAGATCTCTACTTTACTTAACTGCAAGTAGGCCCGATATATTATTTAGTGTTTGCTTGTGTGCGAGATTTCTAAGTTCGCCCAAACAATTGCACTTAATTGCTGTTAAACGAATCTTTCGGTATCTTGCTTCATCGATTGATTTTGGTTTATGGTATCCCAAAGGATGTTCCTTCGACTTGGTTGGTTACACCGATGCGGACTATGCTAGGTGTAAGGCTGATCGAAAGAGCACAAGCGGAACGTGTCATTTCTTGGGAGGTTGCCTCATTTCGTGGTCCTCCAAGAAACAAAATTCGGTTGCTCTCTCGACAGCTGAAGCCAAGTATATCGCAGTCGGAAGTTGTTGCACACAAGTTGTAGCACCCTTGATTTTTAAAACCTAAATAAAAATAAAATTTCTATTTTTATAAATAAGGAAAATAAAAATTATTGAACAAAAAAGGGAAATAAATATAATTAGAATGATTTAAATCAAAGCCCATTAGGCTAAATTAGTAATGGGATGTACTAATGGTCCTAACATGGTTTGTTGGGCCCAAATAAGGATAGCCCATTATGAGAGGAGAAGTAATTAAGAGAAATTCGTATCTAATTAATTAATAAATGGAAAAGGGTCAACTTAACTATTAAAACAAGTCATATCTATCCTAAAAAGAGTCCTACACTCACCCTAAACCTTTACCCACGAAATTTGATCCCTTCCCAACTCTATTAGGTGGATAAATAAGAGAAAGTGGGAGATAAAGAAGGAAATTTAGAGTTTAATGGAAGGGAGGACTCTTAGAATGGCTAGGACTCTAATTAGCAATCAAAACACCCTAAAACTCGTCCCTAGCAACCCTAAACCGCAGTAGAGGCTTTGGAGGATGAGGGGAGAGGCTGGAGATTGTGGGAGCTTGGAGAAGGGAGCTTGGACAAAGGAGTTTTCATCCCGTTTTCGTCTCCAACTTAGGGTTCTTCTTGGATTCGACAAAAGGTAGGCAATCTCTCAAGCTAAATTTGTGTAAAAATTACCCTAGGTAGCCTTCATGAACCTTTTCAAAAGCCCTCTAGTCTCGTTGCATTTCGCTCATCCATTTGGGCAAATTTATTGCTTGAATCCCTACTGTTACCATGAACCCGAAATCTCATGTTTTCTCTAATCCCCCACATGTACTTGTTCCCATGCCATGAGAAAATTCTCATTGATACTACATTGCATTAGCTTTCAAACACCCCTGATCTTGCTCTATTTCTATCTCCCATGAGGGAGAATTAATTCTTTGAATCCCTGTCATATCCATGCACCTGACCCTTCTTGTTTGTTTGTGAACCTCATTCATACTTTACTATATACCAAGATAAAAGTATCATAAATACTACATCTTGTTAGCTTTTGAACGCCCCTAGTTTTGGAATTTTTCATCATGTATCCATCATTAATTAATTCATTGAACCCTGACTGTACATGTTTAGGTCACTGAAAAATAACCCGATCAAATCATGCCTAAACCTTGTTTATTTTCAAATTAATCGTGCATGTTGATAGATCTATGTGTCTACTTTTGTTTAAAACTAGTTTCGTGCTTTTTGGATCACTGTGCTATTTTATATGGAATTTAGAACGTCTATATATCAAAGAGGATTCGCCCTGGGAAGAAGGGAAAAGGGGCAATCCCACCTGGTATCGCGTCGGCGCGATCCGCCACGATATCAGTGGGGTCGCGCCGGTTGATGGTGTCACGTCAAGAATGCGGCGGCATAAGTCGCCGCAATTCCACTCCAGACAGGGCCAGACCGACCAGTCCACCTGTTGCGCCCGGTCGCTCCGTCGCGATTTGAATCGCGACGGGTAAGTTCGCCGCGTTTTCAAGAATCCGACCAGAATTAAAAATTGTGCATATGCCCTATTGTTTAAGCCTTATACCCCTTAATTAGCCATGATTAACCCATGTTATAGTTAATTCGACTTGGTACGTTAATAAATGACATTAACAATATAAATTTAATTATTTAAAATGACATTTGCACGACTTGTCATATCCTCAAGATTTCTTTACACTTACACACACCTAACATTATTAAATGTCATTTGACCCTGATAAATTATGCAATAATATATTCGGTAAATTAGCGAAATGAATGACGAATTATCCTATTTTATTAAATACAATTGTCTTCGTTTTATACGGCATTTTAAATATCGTTATCATTTTCCCTCGGCTTCGAGCACTCGAGGCACGACGGCCCGTTTTCTACACACTTTCTCTTGACTTGGACCACCTCTCCATCGGGAATACTCTCGAATGGACTAGGGAATCCTTGTCGAGACCTCCGTAAGTCTTCTTGACTTTGGAGCACGTCCTTATTCAACAAGCTGGTTGTACCCCAAAACCCGATACACATTAGGGATCAATACGATCCATGGCCTTAGCGTGTTCTTTCCTTATCTTTGATCACACCGGACCATCTAGCTTGTGTACATAACACGGCTAGTGGGTGGTGATGATTTCTACCAGACTGCCGGCCCGCAATGGTGTGCCATGCAACCGTTACTATCGTGTGTTTATGTTATTTTACGGAATGTCCCTATCTCATCTACTGTCTATATTCTCTCATCTGTTCACGTTCTCCCTACTCTCTCGTCTATTTGTCTAGTACTCTCTTATCTCTTCTTGGTACTCTATTGGCCATTCGTGTGATTGTCTAAGATAAAAGAAATGACTAATGCCAGCGCAATAGGGCCCGATCAGGTCCTGGGAGGAGCGCCCGAAAAGTGTCAGTGCCCATGAGAGTTAAAATGATCAAGGATATGTTACGGCATGCATCCAGCGCTAGTTTACTATCTAGATTAATCTATGACAATCAAAGTACTATCTCTACAAGTGCAAGCATGATCGTTACTAGTGCACTGTTGTGCAATTTACATGTTATAACATTACATGACCATTCTATTGTCATTCTCGTTGTACCATTTTCCTTGTGCCAGTTGCTATTGTTCTCTTGTTATCATGACATGCTCTACATGACTTTATTCTCTAGTTAGCCTGCCATTAAAACATTAACTATTTAAAGCATGCTAGTGTTCATGAGATATTAAGTCCTACTGGGCGTTATTCGCTCATCCTGCATATTTATTTAATGTGTTTCAGGTGAGTCGGATCATGACTACACTCACGAGGATGGGACCGATGAGGAGGCTCAGGAGTGACCATTCAGCAACCAGTGCTATCTAGTAGTAGTCTGTTAGCGTAGCTATGAGTTAGTGAGTCAGTTAGTCGTTATGTAATAGTTTGATTTTGAATAAAGTACTATGGGCCCTAGTTTTGGCTCTGATACGTTGATGTATTAGTTAGATTATGAGGATGATGAGTTATTAATGAAATCGGAGTTTATTTGGTGTTATCTAATTGTGCAATGATTTGCATTTATTTTCTCGCTATGTACTATTAAATAACTGTAATTTCCGCTCTGATATTCCGCGTCGGGGCGTTACACAAGCACTTTGGATTAAACACCAAGTAGAAGACTATGAGATATGTTTGTTTAAAATTACGTTGCTTTGCGATAATACAAGTGCCATAAATTTATCAAAAAATCATGTTCAACACTCTCGCACTAAGCACATTCAAGTACGCCATCATTTTATTAGAGATCATGTCTCTAGGGGCGATATTGAATTACATTTTATTGACACCACACACCAATTGGTTGATATTTTCACTAAACCGCTGTGTGAAGACCGATTTACTTCATTGCGCCGTGAATTAGGAATGTGTTCATCTTCTTCATAAGAAACACATATTAATTTGTTTCCTCCTTCCTTCCTTTTTGACGATGACAAAAAGGGGGAGAACTTGTGTGAATTGATGATACCTTTTTGTGTAAATGGTTTTATGGGTGCTTATAGTAAGGGGGAGATAACTTTTGTAACTTTTGTGCCTATAGTAAGGGGGAGATATCACTTGTATCATTTTGATTTATGATTGGATATACATGATTATCATTGAGCAAATTGAATGAATTAGTGTTTTAATTTATGTGCTTTAATGTGTTGAGGATTCCATGTGAATTGATGTTTTGGTTTATGTGCCTCATTGTGTTTCGGTATCAGTGATTGGTTTCGAGAAATGAGTATTACTGTATAGGTGTTTTGTCATCATCAAAAAGGGGGAGATTGTTGGATCCCTTTGAATTTTGATGATACAAAACACTCATGTTGTTTGCTAACATGTTTGCAAGTTGAATGCAGAAAACAGAGTATTTTACAAGGTAAGAAGACTTTCAAAAAGGCATGTTTTGATTCATAGCAATTGGAGTCGACCTCAAAGATGTGAAGGAGTCAACCCTGACTCTGTTCAGGTTTTCAGAGTCGACCCCCAGTCTATAAGGGAGTCGACCTCCTTTCAAAGGCCGGTTCTGCTGGATAACCAGAGTCGACCCTGACATTCAAAGGGAGTCGACCCCAATTGTGTTCAGTTTTTCAGAGTCGACCCCAGCTTTCTAAGGGAGTCGACCTCTGTTCAAAAGTGGCTCATCTGTTCAACTAGAGTCAACCTCCAGATTGTGAAGGAGTCGACCCTGGATGAACTGGAGTCGACCCCAGAAAAAGTGGAAGTCGACCCTGACTTGCAGAACTTTCTGAAAAAACACTTTTTGAGCTACTTTTTGACCAAGACCACTTTCCACATCTCTCAAATGGCTACTTTTGTGGAAGGACTATATAAAGGACACCTAGGGGAAACCCTAGGCAAGGAATTTCGTGGGGAAGAGAGCCACACTCAAGAGCTTCATCTCCAAATTCTTCTTCCAAGCATTTTTCACCTTCTTGTGCTTCCAACCTACTAGATCTTTGAAGAAGGGGATTTTTGGAGGAGATCTCTTCTACTCAAGAGCTTCATCGACATCTGGAGATCTTTCTCATAAGCTTTTCATCTACTATTCTTTGATCTATCATTCTTTATATTGTGATTCTTACTTTGTGCTTTTGCCTTCTTAGTTGAAGGTTGGTTTGGGTTCACATACCCAACCTTGTGTGCTTTGGTGAGCTGGGCACCGCATCAACCAGTGGTTTGTTGGTGAGCTAGGCACCGTATTAACTAGCGATTTGTTGGTGAGCTAGGCACCGTATTAACTAGCGATTTGTTGGTGAGTTAGGCACCGTATTAACCAGCGGTTTGTTGGTGAGCTAGGCACCGTATTAACTAGCGGCTTATTGGTGAGTTGGGCACCGCATAAACCAGCGGGTGTAGTTCAACTCTTTGAGAGGGTATATCTCACTGTGTTGGTGAGGACTGGACGTAGGTAGACCAAAGGGGGTCTTACTGAACCAGGATAAAATCGGTGTCTCTTTGTGTGCTTGCTTCCTTCTTCCCTCTCACCTCTCATTGTTTTCTGCACTGTAGTTTCATTTCTGCATTAGTTTTCATTGGCCATTCAAGACAAGTTTTTAATAGCCCTATTCACCCCCCCCCCCCCCCCTCTAGGGCTAGTCATAATCTTGATCCTTTCACACTTAAGGATCCCACATCATGAAAAGTTCAACTATATCCATTCATGTTTTAGTAAAGCCCGTTGTTGACACCTTGGCATCTGAAATTAATCCAACATATTGAAAAGTTCGTCGATAACAAAACCAAGTTCAATAAAACTCATTGTCAACTCCTTAGCGTCTAAAGATCCAACGTCATGAAACATTCATTGATAACCAAATCAAGTTTCAATGAAGCTCTTTGTCGACTCTTTGGCATCTAAAGATCTAGCGACAAGAAAAATTCGTCAATAACAAAAGCAAGTTACAGTAAACCTCATTGTGGACACCTTAACATTTGAAGATCTAGTGCCACGAAGAGTTCGTCGACAACAATAACAAGTTTCGACAACCTCTTGGATGTGATTGACCAAAAATGTTAATTCTCCCTCAAACTTGCCTATCAAAACTCCAATGCATCAATGACCTCTTGGAAAATGAAAAATCCATCATCCTGAGAAGTCCTTTGATGACACAATCGAGCATCAATCAACATCATCTTCAACTCCTTGGTTCGAAGGTCCCCCATCATGAAAATTTTGTTGAAGTTAAAAGCAAAAGATGTTGATCAAAATGTCACAAAAGTCCACTATTTCAAGACCAATAGTCAAAAGTCAATTCTTTAATCAAGAGAAAAGTCAAGCAACATTAGCAACATTCCAAAGTTCATTGGTCCGAAAGTCAAAGTCCAACGACCTAATGATGTTCAAGGCTAGTTGCCACATGCCTCTCCTTGACACTGAGAAGTCAAGTTCATCAACAATCCCACAAGACTTGTTGACTGAAAAGTCAACGATATTGTAGCACCACTGAAGTCTATGATTATGGACACTAATGATCATGACCCATGATTCCATGAATATAGGTGCCAACATCTGCTGTTGCCTTGTTAACAAAAAAAAAAAAAAAAGAGGGATAAAGAGTGTTGCAAAAAATAAACCTCCGATAGTATATATAAATAATTATAAAAATTATAAGCATAGTGTTGTGGTACGTACTTATCTGTACAAGTGAAAAACAGAAGTAGAAATAGAAATCGAAGATGAGACGCACACTGCACTTGAGGAACATCAATAGACACAAACAGAGAGTTGTGATAAGGTAAGAGAGATGACCCCTTAATCCCAGCCTCTATATCCATAGGGTTGTGATGATAGCCGGATAGTCGGATAGAATAATAATAAGGTGAGAGAAAGTATAAGAAGATATAGAGAGAGAAGATTTGTCTACACACACTCTTATGCTCCTCTCACATTTTCTTCTCCCTTTTCTTTTTCCTTTTCTTCTGACCACACCGCTCACAGTAACCCCATATATGCACTTACCTCTCTTTTCACCCCCAACACCCCCGTATGCAATGCACCCATTGGATGTAAAAGTGGACACGTATAGGGGGGTAAAGAAAAACGGATAAGCTCACATGGGGAAATAAGAATGGAAGTTACAGGAGAAGAAAGGGGTAAGGTGGCAACATCACTGCTGTGCTGCCCACCGTAGCAGGGAGAAGGTGGGCAGGTGGGAGCAATCCTCTGCCCCCAAAAGGTGTGGGCTGCACTGGTAGTCCATGCTGCTCAGGCGGCCCAAAAGGGCACCATGGCCCATTAACAGAAAGCAAGTGCATGCTTCAGTTAGCAGTAAGGATAAGGTCATATGATTCATAGAACCAATTATTTTTCTTCAGGATGGAACAAGGAGGGTCATCTACGTCAAATACACGTGCACTAAGCAACGGAGACACAAACTTAAAGTATATATTTAAAGGCATGAAGGGGCCAAATCTTGCCTTTTCTTGCTATCTTTCTATTTCCAACCTAATCGAACAAGCATCTACGAAGAAATGGTGATGCGGGGACTAAGGAGAACCAAAATGAGAGGTCTCACTCCCTGAAACATGTGTTTAGCTGCAAGCCTAAATTTTGGGGCAAATTCCTCGTAAAGGAAATGGCATTCAAAAGGAACACGATTTTATTCCCCAAAAAAAAAAGAAAACCGAAGGTCAAAGTCAACAGACTGAAAAGTACAAATGCCAACAAAAGTGCATTGCTAAATAAAAGATTATATATTCAGATTGTTTGACAAAACGTTTAAATTTATGTCTAAATGAACGTCTAACCTCTTAATTTTCTTTTAAAAAAAGTGAAGGATATGTCATTTTTTTTAGACATGTAATACTCTCGACTCTCAACACTCGTTGTCTGATAGTCGTTGTCCGACGGTCGGCTGATCACCCAGTGTCGAGTGTCTATTGTCGGGCGCCTACGGACTGTCGCGCACCGACCATAAGATGTTGGGTGCCGGACACCGGTCGCCAACAACCGAGCACCAAGCACCGACCTCTCGGCGCCGGATGCCTATGTTAGGCGCCTAATGCCAACAGTTAGATGCCAACCGTCAATTGTAGAGATGTACTTTATTGTCTTCATATGTTATTTAAGTTAGTTATCAAACAATTTTTTTTCAAAACTTAATATGTTTAAATATTTTTAAATTTTCAGATTTAAAGATTAGATGATGAATTAAATTTTAGATATTTTAAATAAGCGTTATCAAACGTCACCTAAATCTCTTCAGACGGCAGAGTTGCCGAATCCAAATCCGAATGGCAGTGATTGGTTAATGGTCCCGACAAGAATCAATGAATCTAAAGACTTTCACGAATATGTCAAGTTAGGTCTCACAAAACAAGTAGTTCAAAGTAGATGTGACCCTTCTCTCCAATTTTTTGCCGTATCTCCGCCTAGAGAAAGACTTATTGCACTTGCACATTGTACTTTAAGTACAATGTGACTAGGCAATAATATATGTGACACCCTCACATGAGGAGTGATAAAGTGGCAATCCAATTATTTGATGTCACATGGATTTGTTACTTAGTAAAGTACAATGTGAAAGTGTAATAAACCTTTCTCCTCCAACTATGAAAGCAAGATGCGGTTTTCCACCCTAACAGACTCTAATAAATAAAATGGTGTCATTAAAATTGCACAATGTCACATGACTTACAGATATCTTGAGTTCTCAAAAGGGCGAAGTTGGTTCGCAGGAGAGTATGGTCCCAAATACCCTTGAGCTGCTGAAATGTATGTGGTAAGCTTCTTGAGTTCTATAATAATAATAAAAATAAAATAAAATAAAATAATAGTAAAAAAACCGATAAGTATTTTCTTTGCAAATCTCATACTTCTCTTTGCTAACCCTGTTCCAATGGGAGGGGAAAATGCTACTAACAAAATTTGAAAATTTGTGAGCTTATAGGAAGGTCTACAGCTGAAAAGGATGAGGTGCACAGTCTAGCTACATTTATCCCTCGTACGTGACGCACTCTGCAAGTAGGGGGCATTTGTTGATGATGAAAAATGCAGAAGGATAAAGCATTGGCATCATAGATCAAGACCAATGCAGCAAATTTAAAAACTTTCTGTATATTTTGTTAATGGGCCAAGCAATGAAAAGACTTGCATGTTTTAACAGAAGAGTTTAAAAAAAAAAAACAATAAGAAAAAAATCCTCACAAAGGGACCTGAAATCTCAGACAAGCAGTGCTAATGGGACATATGAAAATGAGTATAATTTTCGAATCTCCTTTTATGGCCTAAATCCATTTCCAAAAGTCCAATCTGAAAATCTAACATGGGTCATGATAAACAATCTATCACTGCTTCCAACAGTTCCCTTCCGACAACATGAGGGTAAAAAGGGAAAGTGGTTTCAAAATCTGCTCCCATCACCATCTCAAGAAGAATTTCCATAATTCCTTCTAACAAATGGGGGTAAAAACGGGAAAAAGTAAAAATAAAAATCCCCCTTACTGGTCCAGCCTTTCTTGCCTGCTTCTACCCCTGCACACCTATATAAAGAAGAGGAAAAGAAGAAAAGAGGGGAAGAGAAAGACAGGAGGAAATTTTGTTCAAGGCTCCTAGAGATTTGAGGGGGAAGGCTTTTGGAAAAGGGAAGTGCTACCTCAAGGTCGGGAGAGGGGGAAAAAAGGAAGGGAAGTGCTGCCTCGGCGGAAAGAGAGGGAATTTTTTTTTTTTTTTTTTGAGAGGAAGAAGTTACTGTTTCAAGTCTTGGGAAAAGACGTAGAGAGGAGAAAGAATGAGAGAAAAGAGGAAAGGCGATGAAGAGAAAGATTGAGCTTCTAGGGGATTTTTCATCGAATCGACTGTCTAGAGTCGACAATTGTAAAGTGATCCCCTTTCTAAATTTGAGCAACACTTTCAGTTTCAATCTTATCTAATAACTAAGTCACATGTTGCATTGAAGAATTGAATTGACCGGTTTGAGTTGGTTCGGTTTCAAGACTTTCACGGTTCAGTTCTATTTTACATTGTGAAATCGAAATAAATTATATAATATATATATATATATATATATATATATATATATAATTTTACAACAGTGCAAGAAACGTAGTTGGTTAGGACGCGAACCTCCAAAGAAAGTCGCGAGTTAGAACCTCGCGACTATCTTAGAAAGAGGTTGATTTATTTCAAGTTAAATAAAAATAAGGATGAATTGACCCTTGTTCACCCCTGCTAGCTGGAGAGGTGAAGAATGAATTACGTTGGTCTTTTCCATTCATTCTTCTCTGTCGGCCTCTTCCTTTTCTTCTTCTGCATCGACTAAGGGTCCATTTGGTTGTATATAAAATAGTTTAATAGGAAAATAGTTTTTTACAGATTTTACGTGAAAATGAAAACGTAATTGTCTATTTAGTTGTCAAGTAAATATAAAGTTGTATGGAGGGATATGAGATCTTATGATTTATTCAAATGAGAGAGAGTCATATACTCCTTGTGTACTAACACTATTCATCAAATTTTTTATTTTATTTTATTTTTTATTTTTAATATTTTTAAAAATAAAAAAATGTAGATAACTAATGAAAAATGAGTAACTTTGACAAAAACAATTTAAAGTAGGAGAAATAAAATAAAAAATACAATTTGAATGAATAGTATTCTACATATATTTTAATAAAAATAAAAATTAAATTAACTAATAAAAAATAATTAAATTTGCCAAAGACTATTTAATTGAGTGGAAAAAAAAAAATAAAAATACAACTTACATGAATAGTGCCTAAAACATGTCACTGTAGCGGCAGCAGGTGGGTTGGAAAATGGCATCCACGATTTTACCGCGGATGTCAAAATCTGAGATTTATGTGATATAATTTTCTAAATTTTATTTTTTCATAGTACCAATTGATCTAAAAAAAAATTTCTCTGAAAAACTGTTTCCTAACGGAGTTTTACCTACAAACAAATGGACCCTAAAATTTGTTTTTTGGTCCCCCATCATCTATGCTACCACATAGCCCTCCTCCATTTCCCTATCATTGTGACGTGTGGGAAAGTAGGTGGACCCCAGATCCTTACTCCCCGTAAAGTGGATGCAATGGCTGGCGAGGTGGAGAAGGGTTTACGTTGACCTCTCTCCTTTTCTTCTTCTCCAAATCTATCTTTGCTGCTTCTAATCTCCCTCTCTCAGTGTGCTAACTCCTAGCTCTCATAGAGAAGGGAGAAAGGAATAAATTCATCCCCCACTGTTGTGTTCGACCCTTCTCTCTTTCTCCATCTACAAATCTTGGCCTATTTTTGTTACCTTGCGATTGACTTCAACTGTTTAGAATCAGAAAATTTTGGATTAAAGCTTTGATTGTTTGCATAGATGTTTAAGAAACGATTGAGCTCCGCATTCAAAATTGTTGAGCAGCCCCCTATGGGAAGATGCTGCCCAAATTTTGCCTGGTCAAAAAGCATAGATAAAAGGAAAGCACATATTTGAAACAACAATATGTATAATGATAAAAGAAAAATATAATAAAACACAATGCAAAAGAAAAAAGTAAAAGTTCTGAAGTTTCTAATATTTTAATTACATAAAAAAAGAAGATATATAGAAAGAAACAAAAAGGCCACAAAAAGAATGAACAGAAGCAAAACACATATAAAGCATTAAATTGTTTATTTCAGATATTTCAATAAAAAAAAAAAAAACAGAAACAAGCAAAAAATCACAGAAACGCAAAACAATAAAACAGTGCAAAAGAACATTAACAAAATTTTAAAAATTGAACTTCAGATTTCTGAAATCACAAAGAAAACCTAAGAATCATGAAAATCATAAGAGTAAAAACAATAACAAATATATAAAGGGAGAAAATCACACTGTCAACAATCGATTAAGTAGTGTAAAAACAGTGTTTTCCTTGTGTAAGTTAATCAATCATGTTTCACATGGCATTTTTTATAATCAATTTCCGTAGTTAAGTTCATACTACACGATTTTATGCTACAGTCCAATTGTGTGAAAATTTCTAAGTCCATATTGTCGACGACCGATTTAGTGGCAAAATAATATTTTTTCAACATAAGTTAATCAATTATGTTTCACGCTACTTTTGATAATCGATTAAGTTTTCTATAGTGTGGGCTTCATATATAGTGAACATTAATCGATTATGTTTCATAAAAATTAATTAAGTCCACACAAAATGTACAACACAATTTGTATGGTTGATGATCAATTATGTTTCGTGACTGCGAAAGTTCTATGTCCACATAGGTAGACTATTAATTGATTACATTTTATGTTTAAGCAATTATGCCTTTGACTGTGTAAAATTTTCTTGAAGTTCACACGGAGGGACTTAGTCGATTATTTCTTCACCTGTGTCACTACAAGAGAGACAAGTATTTGTGATGGGTTTTTTACGACGTCTATAAAGGCCCATTGCAAATATATAACTTATTGCAGCAAACATGAAAACTCGTCACAAAAACTATGTATTTGCAACGGCTAAGAGACCATGTCGTAAATACTAAGCTATTTGCGATGGATACGAAAAAGTCATTGCAAATAAGGACTTTTTGCGACCGCCATACAAAAGGCTACTACAAATATAGATCTGTTGCGAAGGATATTTTTTTTGTCACAATAGAAGGGCTATATTTTGGACTGCTGGAGGGCAACAATCTCAAATATATTTTTTGTGAAAGAGGTAAGAGCCATTACAAAAAAATTTATTTGTGATGAATAAGTATAAGTTGTCACAAATACTCCATCTTTTACGACAATACAAAGAGTTGTTACAAATACTACAATAAAATGTAGCAAAGTACTTAGTATTTGTGTCGACTATTGGTGGCCATCGCAAATACAATGTCTTTAGCGACAACTTCACTTAATTGTCGCAAATACAATGTTAGGAATGCTTATTAAATAAAAAAATCAAGATATAAATAAATTATTTGCGACGGCTTCATGCTTCATATCGCAAATATTCTAACTTGTGCGACAGCATCTTGGATCCATCGTAAATAATATGATTAATTAATATTTAAATAACAATCCAAATAAGAGTTACATATTTGTGATGACATCAAGAAGCTATGGCAAATACGTCATCATTTGCGAAAGATTCTCTTATAAGTTGTTGTAAATACGGTGTTAAGCATGCAAATTAACTAAAAAAATGATATATAAACAGAGTATTCACAACGGGCTTTCGTTAAACCGATGCAAATAGTCTAACTTTGCAACAATATCTCAAAGCCATCGCAAATAATTTGATTAAATAACATTTAAATAAAAAAATAATCTAGATAAAAGTCTTGTATTTGTGATGACCCAAGAAGCCGTTACAAATATGCCATCGTTTGTGACAACTTCTTTTAGATGTTTCAAATTAATGCGGTGTTAACAATGTACATTAAAAAAAGTTAGATGTAAGTGGAGTATTTGCGATGACCGAAAAACTATCACAAATACTCTAACTTTTGTGATAGCTTCTCAAAGCCATTGTAAATAATATAATTAAATAATATTTAAATTGTAGTATTGTGGCACCCCTCCCAGTCGTTAAGAAATGACACTTACACCAACAAAACGGAAGCATCTTACACACACTGTTATGAGAAGGTCTTATGTGCTGCACGACATACTTTAGCTGACCAATCACAACAGCAGTACATGGTAATAATACTAAGTACAACTTTTTGCACCTGCACTAGTGGATCACATATAACAAATACAATATCTATACTATTCTAATAAAACTCAGTTCTGGAGCAGCCACGTGGCAGCACCAGAAGCAGAGTTTTCCCGCCTAAACCTCCCCACTAAATCTATCTATATCGCAGCTAAGGAAGCGTTTGGTTTCGCGTGTGAGAAAGTGTCTTTTGACAAAATCGGCTTTCTTCTGACAGGCCCGATAGGTTTTGGATTTCGCAGGAGGAGTTGTACCGCGCATTGATGTGGAGACCTTTTATCAGCCATACAAATAAAAAAAATTAAAACACATTTTTAAACATGCAAAAATAAGTAAAAAAAAACTCTCCATGCAGAAAGCAACCGCACCCTTCTCAAAATCCAGCGAAAAGCGGCCTTCGGCTAGCTTTTGGGTTGGAGGAGAGAGTTTTTTTTTCTGTCTCTCTCTCTCCTACTTTAAAAATCGGATAGCACAGAAGCCGGTGCACCGTAAACACATTTGGTTCTACTTTTATGTTGTCAGAGCTTTGTCGACTCAAAATCATCTCCAAAGCGGAACCAAACACTGCCTAAATATGGTTAAGCAAAATCCGGGTAAACAAATCCTAACATATAGCAGCTAACATAAATAATAAATCTATCAACTTTAACACACCTCCCGTAAGGTAAGTCTCAAACATTAATTGCCACCTAAATCAACGAAGAAATCTTTCTAAACAAGGTAAGATACTCACCATCTAAAAAGTCTTGCTAAACCGAGCAGATCATAACTTTTTAGAAAAAATTCAATTTTAAGCCTACCTTTGTGCAGTCCACCTTCCTTGTTTTAAGAACAAACTTTCCCTGTTTAGTTTAACAAAATTTTTGTAATAAAAATTATATACTTTTATAAATAATATTTTTTATTTATCTTAATATTTTATAAACAACTACTGTGCATCGCACGGGTTTTCAACTAGTCATAATCTATTCATTAGTTACATGCCAGGGAAAGCTGAGTACGAAAGGTGGCACAACTGCGACTTATACACAGTTTTATCCTTAAGATCATCTAGCTTGAAATATTTACATAGCAAAGGAGGTTGGCTTGATGAGGGGACCTCGTCAGGATGAAAAATCTGAATTGGCTTCAAACAAAGGCATGAGTTCTAAAAGGACTCAGTAGACAAACCAACATGAGGAATAGAACATATGAGCATGAAACATGTCACAGTTTATAAGGTTACAGAAGCACAAATGCTACACAAAGAGTACACCATAAAGAAGACTTAACAGATTACATGCTTACAGAAGTTTATGTAGCATATTTCAAAACATAAATGCTTGGCAAGGATTCAAATTCAAACATATCGAATGGCATCATCAAATATTTCATGGGGATGCATAACATATAGCTAACCACCTATCGAACAGAATGTTACATGTACATACATAACTAAGAATGCCCAGCAAATTGAGCCTAACCACCCACCTCATGCATGATGCCAACCATGAGGAGTCCTAACCACCCCAGAGAGAGAGATCAAAGTATCTTGCCAAGACAGCCAGATATAGGGCCTCAAAAGGTAACATAAAAAGGTTTAGATTAGGATTTTGGATCAAACATGCAGGTTCACAAGTGGCACTGCACTAAGGAGATAAAGAAAGGCTTCCAAAGGGTCAATGAAGGGATTGGCTATGCGTACCTTAGTGTGGGAAAATTCAATAAAAGCTCCAAATAGAAAACTAGGAGGCCAACTTTGTCGGGAAGCTGCAACGGCTCCAAGGTCTAACCTTCAATTTTCCCAGCAGCAAAAGGTAGAAAGGTTAGTTGGAAGGTGGTCACAAAGGCTATAAGAGGAGTAAAAGTTCAAAGTGGGTTGATGCTAACAAGAGGATCTAGACATCTGGCCAACATGCAGGTCAAAGGGAAATACTAATCTAGTGGAGATGACCTAAGGGACTATGAGTGGAAGGTTTTCAAAGACAAATGGCACAACCTGCGGAAAAATATGAGTTATTCTGATAGGTACAGGGGTCTAAGTCAGAAGGCTAACAAGCCAAAGGGGTCAGATGATGACGACAACTGCTAATAATCTAACAAAAATACAAGTACTTAAGATTATACTCAACACCAATTCGATTATAGAACAGGGAAATATCGATTGGAGAACAAAGAAATTTCAACTTGAGGCCAATCGATTACTGAAGAAACTTGACTTTGACCGGAGAGCCGATCGATTATAGAACATTGGTCATATTGATTAGAGAATAAAAGAAGCTCCTATCGATTGCTGAAGAGAGTTTTGATTACTAAAGGATATTAAGTTCCCTTCCGATTGGAGATTAAAGATACTGATTGGCGACTAAAGACATTGAATGGTGACTAAAGATATCGATTGGAGACTAAAGACATCGATTGGTCACTAACGATACTGATTGAAGACTAAAGATATCGATTGGTGACTAAGGAAACGAAGGATACCGATTGGTGACTAAAGATATTGATTGGTGACTAAAAATAGCGATTTGTGACCAAAGATACCGATTGGAGACTAAAGATACCAATTGGAGACTTAAGACATCGATTGGTAACTAAAGATACTGATTGGAGACTAAAGATATCGATTGGTGACTAAGGATACCAATTGATGACTAAATATATCCGGCTGGTGACTAAAGATACCGATTGGTGACTAAAGATACCGATTGTCGACTATAGATATCGATTGGAGATTAAAGACATCGTTTGGTGACTAAAGATATCGATTGAAGACTAAAGATATCGATTGGAGACTAAAGACATCGATTGGTGACTAAAGATACCGATTGGAGACTAAAGATACCAATTGGAGACTAAAGACATCGATTGGAGACTAAAGATATCAATTGGAGAACAAATATTAAGTTCCCTTCATTTATAATTAGTGAGTTCTTTGTTATAATTATGGGATAAATGATTAATTTTACCTAAAGTGCTAAAATATAGAAACAAACTTCTAAGGTAGACTTAAGGTTTTGGACCTAAGGTCCCATACATAGGATATTACAATTCTACCCTCCTTATATAAATTTTGCCCTCGAAATTTCAAAGATTACTTACCAATTAATGGGGATACGCATCCTTCATTCATTACTCTGACTCCCAAGTTTCTTCTTCTATACTGGCACTTCTCCACAACACCTTCACTATGGAGATCTTCTTATTTCTTAACACGTGTTCCTTGTTGTCTAGCATTTTCACTGGATTTTCCTCCACAGTTAGGTCTAGCTGAAGTTCTAATTCCTCATGATTGAAGATATAAGTAAGGTGTGCCACATACTTTCTCAGCATAGACACATGAAAGACATCGTCGATGTAGGACCATGATGGTGGTAAGGCAAGTTGATAGGCCACCATTCCAATTCTGGCTAGAACATTAAATGGTCCCACATACCTGAGACTGAGTTTTCCTTTCTTACTGAACCTTAAAACACCTTTAGTCGATGATACCTTTAGAAATATATGATCCCCTATGGAGAATTCCAACGGTCTCCTCCTCTTATCAGCATAGCTCTTTTGCCTATCTTGTGATGTCATGATCCTCCTCCTGATCAATCTGATCTTCTCTGTACAGTCTTGAATCAGATCTAACTCAAATAAACTCTTGTCCCCCACTTTAGACAAATAGATAAGGGTCCTGCAAAGCCTTCTATACAATGCTAACCAATGTTAGATGGTCATTCCAATTACCTTGCCAATGAGGACTACATGCCCTCAACATATCTTCCAGAGTCCTGATGGTTCTCTCAGATTGCCCATCAGTTTGGGGGTGGTAAGCAGAGCTGAATTTCAACTCGGTGCCCAAAGCTGATTGCAAGCCTCTCTAAAGCCTAGCAATAAACCTGGAATCTCTGTCAGAAATGATGGACACAGGAATTCCATACAATCTCACTATTTCATTGATGTACATTTGAGTTAAGCTTTCCACTTATTGGATCTTGGTAAAAGCAAGAAAATGTGCTGACTTGGTGAGTATCATGCTTCCTTTTGACCCTAGGCAAACTTGATACAAAATCCATATTAACTTGATCCCACTTCCATATAGGAATTTCAATCTTCTGCATCAAACCAGCTAGTCTTTGGTACTCAGCCTTAACTAGCTGGTAGGTCAAATATTTACTCACCATCTCTGGAATGTCCTTCTTCATACCTTTCCACTAGAACTGCTTCTTCAGATCCCTATACATCTTGGTGCTACCGGGGTAAACCGAATACATTGATTTGTGCCCTTCTGACAATAACATCAACCTAGTTTCTTCATCTTTTGGCACACTTATCTGGCCCTGATATCTGATTACTCCCAAATCCTCTCTAACAAATCCTGGTCTACTTAATAATCCTTGCAAGATTTGGTCTTTCGACTGGGCCTCCTTAATTTGGCCCAGAAGTGCAGATCCCACCTTGAAACCAGCAAGCCTAATACTCCTTGCTTCCTGACTAGGGGAGTGAGTAATCAATTCATCCCTCTCTCTCCAATGTTGATGCAACTGTAAAGCCATAAGCCTCTTCCTACTTAGAGCATCACCCACAATATTAGCGTTTCCTGGGTGATAATTCACTGAGAAGTCAAAATCCTTCAGTAACTCTAACCATCTGCGTTGCCTTAAATTTAAATGCTTTTAAGAAGAGATGTACTTCAAATTCTTATGGTCAGTGAGTATCTCAGATTGCTCTCCATAAAGATAGTGGAGCCAGACTGTAAGTGCATAAACAATGGCTGTTAGCTTTAAATCATGAGTTGGATAGTTCTTTTCATGGTCTTTTAATTGTCTAGAGGCATAAGCTACTACCCTTCCATACTACATCAATAAAAAACCTCTTGGGCTCTGGGGTAAAATGAGCACAGGTGCTGAGGTGAGTTTTTCTTTTAACTTTTGAAAACTATGCTCGCAGTTGCTGGTCGACACATAAGGTGCTCCTTTCGTGGTCAATTGAGTCATGGGCAAAGCCAATGAAGAGAATCCTTCAATGAATCTTTGGTAATACCTAGCTAGTCCTAAGAAACTCCTGACTTCAGATGGATTCTTGGGTCACTCACAATTCAAAATGGCCTCGACCTTGCTAAGATCAACATACACACCTCTCCTTGAAATCACATACCCAAAAAATTGTACTTCGTATGGCCAAAATTCACATTTTCTGAATTTAACATATAGTTGATTCTTCCTCGGAGTTTCTAATACTATCCTCAAGTGTTCTGCATGCATTTCCTCTGTGCGGGAGTAAACTAGAACATCATCTATAAACACCACCACAAAATTATCCAAATAGGACTGAAAAATTCTATTCATCAGATCCATGGTGCATTGGTTAATCAGAAGGGCATCACTAGAAAATCATAGTGTCCATAACAGGTTCTAAACGCTGTCTTAGGAATGTCCTCTTCACTAATTTTGAGCTGATGATAACCAGACCTCAAATCTATCTTGGAGAACACAGCTACAAACTAAAGTTGGTCGAACATATCATCAATTCTAGGTAACGGGTACTTGTTTTTCACAGTTACTTGATTTAATTTTCTATTATAATCTATACACATCCTGAGGGATCCATCTTTCTTCTTGACAAACAAGACCGGGGCTCCCGAAGCTGACACACCAGGTTTGATGTAACCTAAGTCTATTAACTCTTGCAATTGCTTCTTTAATTCAGCAAGCTCAACCGGTGCCAATCTATAGGGACCTATAGACATTGGCTGGGTGCCCAACATGAGTTCAATAGAGAAGTCAATCACCCTATGGGGAGGAAGGAAAGGCAAACTATAAGGAAAAACATCAGGAAATTCGTTTACAACATTTATGTCCCTAACGGATTGCTGCTTTTTCTCAGAGGGAATTGAAACCACATAAGCCAGCTACCCCTGACATCTACTTCTTAACCATTTCATGGCCTTGAGGACTGATTTTAAGTTCTTGGGGCTGCAACTCTTAGAACATTGGTAACTAAACCTTTTTACTCCTAGTTTCTCAAAGGTCAGGGTCCTATTTCGACAATCCAACACTGAAAAATGATTAGCTAACCAGTCCATTCCTAGAATCAAATCATAGTCTTGCATATTAAGTATGTACACATAAGCAGGGAGCTGATGGTTCCTTATACTTACACTAGGAATGGCTGAGGAGAGGGTAGCTATCTGACCAATGAGGCAGTCAAGAGTCATACCCTCATCTAATAAAACTAATTCCTTTTTCATCAAGTTGGCAAATTTTTGAGATATAAAAGAATGAGTGGCCCCCGGATCAAATAAAATTATGGCATGCACTCATTCAGTTAGAAGAATACCTTCAACTATAGTAGGGGTATCCATCGCCTCCTCCTTGGTCAAGGCAAAAACTCTACCCTGACCTTGGGGTTGTTGCCTTGGGGCTTGCTGCTGCTGCTGAGGCTGGGGGCAGTCCTTAACCATGTGTCTTGTCTGACCACAACCAAAGCATCTCCTAGAGGCCCTCCAACAGTCAGTCCCTGGGTGCCTTTTATCGCATTGAGCACAAACTGGCCATCTCTTACTGCCTCCTCCTTCAGGGTGCCCCGTGAAAGGCTTTTTATTCTTCTCCTCTTGTCCTTCTCAAGAAAGCTTCTTTTCTTCTCAAGTCTGGCACATTTGTCCTTGACGTACTCCTCATATTCGGCTTTGACTATAAAGGCTATTCTCAAAGCAGTGGTCATAGTTTGAGGATCCATGGGTGCCACCTTACTGTGCAGGCAAGGCTTCAAACCTATAACAAATTTATTTACTCTTCTGACTTCATCACTGCATATATGGGGTGCATCATTTTCCAAACGGCTGAACATAGCTTTATATTCAGATACGCTCAAACCTTTCTGATCCAATTGAAGAAACTCTAGCTCTTTCTTGTCCTTGATGTGCTAAGGGTTGTATTTCTCATAGAATGTCTGTAAAAAAATTTCCCAATGGATATCATCAGTCCTGCCCTTGAAGATGTTTCTCATCATGCATTGCCACCAATCATCAGCCCTATCTTGAAGCATGTAGGTGGCCAGGGTCACCTTATCCTTCTCTGCATATCTTATCGCTTTGGAAATCTTTTCCATTTCCCTAATCCAACCTTCCACCTGTTCTAGTTGACTGATTCCAGTAAAAACCGATGGTCCCATTTTCTTGAATTTCTCTATCAATGATATTCTCGCTCCCTATCCAACTGAGGAGTTCCAGGGTTCCTTATCATAGTCTACATAAACCCCTGAAACAACTGCATAAATGCAGCAAAGTCAAGGGTGGCCGAAGCTCCTTGGGAACCACTAGTTGGGGTGTCTTGTGCTCCCCCAGAGGATCCTCCAACATCAGTGGGCTCCTCCTGAGTAGAAGTATCCAATCCATATCCACTTCTATCCCTTCTCCTAAATCAATACCACCAAGTTAGAGACTACAACCTCCAAACGAAATTTCTAACCCCTTAATTCCTAAGAACAGAAGATTATAAATACCCAAAAGTGCACATGCTCTAATTCTTATTAGCATTTTATTAAGTGAATGGTCATAGATCGGCCTTATCCCATAACCATGGCTCTGATACCATCTGTAGTGTTGTGGCAACCCACTCGGTCGGTTAAGAGGTGACACTCACACTCACAAAACAAAAGCATCTTACCCACACTGTTATGGGAAGGTCTCTGTGCTACATGAAATACTTTAGCAAACCAATCACAAGAGCAATACATATTAATAATACTAAGTACAACTTTCTGCACACTACAAAAAAAAGTGGGCAACACTTACGGAAAGTTGGTTACGATTTCTCGTTTCGTAAGGGCATTAACTACTATACTTACGGTTGTTAGAAAATCTATTAATATTTTAATTTTACATCTCCAACACTGTACGTACACCGTAGGAACAAATTTTGGCTACTACGTAAAAATTTGGAGAAACGTAAGAATAGACCCAAAAACTTTGTTGGCGAGATTCTCTCACACAAATCCTGCCTCTTCTCAGCCTTTCTATCTCTCAAAAAAAACCCAAAAACCCTCCTCTCCCGATCGGCTATAGTCCATCTCTCTCTCTCTCTCTATAAAAACAAAACCCACCCTCTCCCCTGCCCTATGCCATCCCCCATCTCTCCCACTATTCTTCTTCACGATGGGCCAGTTGAGGACCATCCCTGCCTGCAAGATTGAGGTGCATCCCTTCCGATGAGATTGAGGTACCAAAAACCCCATTTTCCCTCCACGATCGAAGTCCCAAATCCAAAACCCCCTGTGCTCTGCCATCCCCGATGGCCACCCAGGCTCCTAGCCAGCAGCCACCTACCACTTCGACGCGCCTCTTATGACTTCGACGTGCGACGAATACTACTCCACCATTGGCGATTTCATAGTTTGCAAGAAGACCCTCTTGCAGCAGGTTGCCTCTCTCTCTCTCTCTCTCTCTCTCTCTCTCTCTCTCTCTCTCTCTCTCTCTCTCTCTCTCTCTCTCTCTCTCTCTCTCTCTCTCTCTCTCTCTCTCTCTCTCTCTCTCTCAACCGATATCCTTTCATTGGACCACCAGTCCGCCTCTGCCATCTGTGCCTCAGCCGTTCATTCCCTCCATTGGCCTTCCTATCTCGTAGGGCATTGGTGCGACGACCCTCCTTATACCGGTACGATTATACCAATCCACGTCGGTATAGTGAGTCCCGTCACAGTGGGACATTTACCTAACACTAACATATGATCGAGATGTACACAAATATAGATACAGAGTAGCGGAAGAAAAGAACTTCTATTTCTCATTTCATCATCCACATATAACCATACATGATCAATATAGCAAATTAAAGAGCTAAAGTCCACATAATAAATTACTAATTCCAAAATACATAACTTGTCCACAATCTCACAATGTTCCAATTACAATGCCTCAATTACATACTATGAAAGCACAAAACGCTACAACGGTGACTCCACCCTGGCTACTCCCCTCGCTCGGAGTCGCTTTCCACGGTCTCCTCCAAAGGTGTAGGGTCACCTACTAAACCTGTACGCCGAAGCAAGAGTGAGTCTAAAAGACTCAGCAAGTAAATCCGTACACGTCATACATGTATACATCACAAGTAAGTCTCTCATTCAATTACATTATCTCAAGCCTATAGCATGGTTGGACAATGAAAATAAACAACCTATCATGGCATTTCTACAACTTCAAAACACATGATACATGATTCATGCCATCTCAAAACAAAATACCTATCACAGGCTTTCTACTCATCCCTTCACATGAGAGCTCACATTTTTCATTTAAACTAACAAGGTAGCATTCTAAGTATGGAATCTCACACCCATATAAAAGATGTACTCCTAACATGGATTCTACATGTTCTTGTACATGTAAGGCATCATTATAAACATATGAAGGTTGCTGTTTTGACATGAACTTAATAATTTCATAACATGAATTGCAATTTTACACTCTAACACATTATATCACATGGTTACACATTACACATTCATATGGTTCACTTTTACACATTACACATAAGCACATGTTCACATACACAATTTACACATATTCACATTCACATTTCACATTAGATGCCGTGACACATAGTCCAAACCACCATTAGAAGGACACATCACATACACATAACACATAGACGCCACCTAGGCAATACAATGACGACTCTTGGACTGCGCAGACCGGGAGAAGAACTCCCACTAACTAGTGGTACTTGTCCACCTCCAGGATTTCATCCTAATGCCCATAGGATTTAACACATTTTGAACCTTCCCATGGGGAGTTTTTCACGGTACAGTTCCACAGCCCTCTATGGAAGCAGTGTCCCATGGGGAGTTTTTCACGGTACAGTTCCACAGCCCTCTATGGAAGCAGTGTCACACGCGGCACATGTTACCCATTCCATTTTAAACACGCATGTTTCATACGATTACACATGACTTTCATTTTCTCATTCATGCACATGGCTCTATTTTCCTAAGTCATGGTACTATTGTCTGAAAGAGGTTAACCACTCAGTAATTCATTCTAATCAGGTTGAAAACACCAAAATCAACCCAAATCATGATCGCATGCATTAATAACTCATTTTTCACATGGAAATTTCACGATATACTATACTGTTATCCAAATCACAAGAAAATTTAACCACACACTGTTTACAATTTCCTAACCACACATACAAATTTTCATATTTTTATGAACTACACAGAATTTACAGAAAATGAAATACTCATTCACATGCCATTAATAATTCGGTTATCATGGAAGCACAACATGAATGTCAGATTTGACAGTTTAAAGACCTGTACCTGACATGCACATCATCACATAAATTTTCCCTGAATTTATCTCACATCATACAATTTACTGTGATTTTTACGAGGATCTACACATGCTTTCTATTTCAGTACAGAAATTGTAATAAATCACATGATCATGGAAAAATTCCCAAATTTACAGAGCAGGGCTGACATATATACACATGGTCTAAAAAAACTATGGCATTAAATTTTCTCACGAATCATGGGAACAGTAGATAAACATGTACAACTATTTTCCAAACATGCAATTTAAATAAATCTAACAAATTATACCATTCATAGAAATGCACGGGAATTTCACCACATATCACATTACCTATTTTACATAACATATAGCAATTACACTATATCCTCATGCGCCAAAACCCAAAAAATATATATATAAGGCAAAACAGTTTCCTGTTATGTACTGAAGAACTTAACGGCACTGTCTGACCGTTCACAGAGCTTAACGGCAGCATCGTCTGCCGCCAACTGGAGATCTTAACGGCAAGGGACCTTGCCGTTAAGTTCCTATCTGTGTTAACACAGATCGAGCTCTAAAGATAGGGGGAATGTGAGGTTCCAGGACACGATTTAAATCTGAGAAAACACCTATGACCTACTGGACATACACATGGACAAGGTGGATGGGTTACTTGCCTTTAGAAAAATCTCCAAAGGGGTTTAAATGGCTGTTGAAGCTCTCCTTGGGCAGTGCCAAGAAGCCTCCAAAACACCTCCACTCTGGCCTCTAGGTCGATGTAGCCACCAGTCTGATGTTGGGGAAGCCTTCCCCTATGTCCACACTACCTCCCAGTCGATGTAGATCACCGGAAGATGCTCCAGTTCACCGGATCCAAGCCTTCAAAGTTCAGGTTTTTCTCTCTTTCCTCACAGCTAGGGTTTCCCTCTTGCAAGGAGCCAAGAGAGCTCTCCCATACACAATGAGGGTGTTTTATAAGTCTTGGCCTTGGGATCTCAGGCACAGATGATGGGAGAGGTGAGATAGCCGTTGGGGGACATCTCCCCAATCGGTGAGCAAGGCAAACCCGGGATTTCTGGGTCTATGCCACAGAAAAATCATAGAAGTAGACTTCCACATCGGTTGCCGTCTACATTAGTATTGATGTCCTTGATATGGACGCTTACTCACATGGACGTCCATCCATGTTGACGTCAACTTGGCCTTCGGCCAGAACTTAAAAACATGAAGAAATCCATGCTTACGCTATATATATAACCATGCAATAAAACACTATGGTATACACACTACTACAACATGCAAACATACAATATTTACAATTAATATACACATGCATACATAAGTACAAATAGCCAATATTGTATATATATATATATACAAGTTACACTCAGCCATGAATTCACATAGAATAGAAACAAAACGACAAACAATTCAAGGGCCTTACACCCTCTCCCCCTTAAGGAAACTTCGTCCTCGAAGTTTAAACAATACTACCCGAACAAATGAGGATACTTCTTCCTCATTGCATCCTCAAGCTCCCAAGTAGCCTCCTCTCATGAGAAGTTCCGCCATAAAACTTTTACCGACGTAATCCTCTTGTTCCGGAGATGCTGAACCTTCCGGTCAAGAATAGCTACTGGTTGCTCCACATACGATAGATCTGGCTGGATCTCCACTGGCTCGTGACTAATCACATAAGATGGATCTCGAACATACTTCCTGAGCATAGATACGTGGAAAACGGGATGAACACTAGCTAAAGCTGGGGGTAAAGCTAGCTCATATGCCACGTTGCCCAATCGTCTGAGAATCTCATACGGGCCAATGAATCTAGGGATCAACTTACTATGCCTGCCAAATCTAACCACACCACGCGTAGGCGATATCTTCAAAAGACATGCTCACCTACTTCGAACTCCAAATCCTTCCTTCTATTGTCGGCATAGCTCTTCTGCCTATCCTGTGCCGCAACTAGCCTCTTCCTGATAAGCTGAATCTTATCCGAAGTCTCCTGAACTAACTCCGGACCGATCAGCTGTCTATCGCCTGCCTCCTCCCAACATAACGGAGATCTGCAAGGCCTCCAATACAACGCCTCAAATGGAGCCATACCAATACTTGCATGAAAGCTGTTATTGTATGCGAACTCCACTAGAGGTAAATGACGCTCCCAATCATCCTTCCAATCCAGCACACACGCTCTCAACATATCCTTGAGCGTCTGGATAGTCCTCTCGGACTGTCCATCTGTCTGGGGATGAAATTTCGAACTGAGCTTCAGTTTCGAACCTAAAGCATCCTGAAGACCCTTCCATAACCTCGAAGTAAATCTCGGATCTCGATCCGAAATGATCGACTTCGGCACACCATGCAACCTAATGATGCTACTGACATACAATCTAGCCAAGCTCTCTACTGACTGCTTCTTTTCATAGGTAAGAAATGTGCAGTCTTCGAGAATCTATCTACGACTACCCAAATCGAGTCATTGCCCCGTCTAGATTGAGGCAAACCCAAAACAAAATCCATAGTGACAGCTTCCTACTTCCATACGGGGATTTCCATCCTTTGCATAAGGCCAGATGGTCGCTGTCGCTCGGCTTTCACTTGCTGGCACACTAAACACCGGGATACATAATCCACACCCACATCCCTCTTCATGTTGGACCACCAAAAAGATCTCTTCAAATCCTAGTACATCTTAGTGTTACCCGGATGAATAGAGAATCGTGATCTATGAGCCTCCACTAACACATGCTCACGGACCTCTACCAAATCAGGGACACAGACGCGGTGATGAAACCTAATCACACCATCCTCATCACGAGCAATGCCGCCTTGCCCACTAACTCCTGGAGTCTAGGGTCGGCTTTCTATTGCTCGATCACCTCATCTAAAACCGAGGACCTAAGAGACAACTGAGCTACAAAAGCCTGGCATACCGATGGCTCTGACTCAGTCAATGCGCAAGCCGCATCCTCCAACATCTTCCAGTCCTGCTGGAGAGATGGTCTCTCCTACTCAGGGCATCAGCTATGACATTCGCCTTCCCAGGGTGATACTGAAGGTCGAAGTCATAGTCTTTCAAGACCTCAATCCATCTTCTCTGCCTCAGGTTTAATTCCTTTTGGGAGAAAAGATACTTCAAGATCTTGTGGTCGGTGAACACCTCAAATCTGACACCATAAAGATAGTGCCTCCAGATCTTTAGTGCATGCACCACTGCTGCAAGCTCCAAATTATGAGTCGGATAGTTACGCTCATGCTCCTTCAATTGGCGAGAAGCATATGCCACTACCCTTCCTTGCTGCATCAAAACGCAACCAAGGCAATCCGAGACGCATCCGTGTAGATAGAAAAACCTCTACACCGCTCGGCAAGACTAACACCGGAGCTGACGTGAGCTTAGTCTTCAATAATTGAAAATACTCTCACACTTCTCAGACCAGACAAACTTCACTCCCTTCCTGGTAAGCTGAGTCAATGGGGTAGCGATGGATAAAAATCCCTCAATGAATCGCCGATAGTAACCCGCCAAACCAAGAAAACTACGAACCTCTGAAGGGGTCTTTGGGGTCTCCCAATCCATAACTTCCTGGACCTTCGCTGGATCAACTGCTACACCAGCACTGGAGATAACATGCCCGAGGAATGAACCTCACACAACCAAAAATTGCACTTGCTGAATTAGCATACAGCTTGTGCTCACGAAGAACCTCTAACACTACCCTCAAATGCTGACGGTGGGTGGCCTCATCTGGAGAGTAGACTAACACATCATCGATAAACCTACAACAAAGCTATCTAAGTACGGCCTAAACACCCTGTTCATGAGATCCATGAATGCTGCAGGGGCTTTGGTCAGACCAAACGGAAGAACCAAAAACTCATAATGTCCATAACGGGTTCTAAATGCCGTCTTAGACACATCCTCACTTCTAATCCTCAATTGATGATAACCAGATCGTAAATCAATCTTAGAGAAAACTGAAGCATCCTGTAACTGGTCAAACAAATCATCAATCCGAGGTAAGGGATACCTGTTCTTCACAGTCACTTGGTTTAGCTTCCTATAATCGATGCATAACATAAGTGATTCATCCTTCTTCTTCACGAATAAGACAGGTGCGCCCCAAGGGGAAACACTAGGGCGAATAAATCCCTTATCTAGCAACTCTTGCAACTGCTTCCTAACTCAGCTAACTCCGCAGGTGTCATCCGATATGGAGCCTTTGAGATAGGAGAGGGTATGGAAGCAACTCTATGGTGAACTCCATCTCTCTATCCAGTGGCAATCCAGAAAATCATCGGGAAAGACGTCTGGAAAATCCTGCACTACCCGATCTCTGCAAGAGTAGGTGACTCACCAGCCTCAGGTACTAACACACACTGGCAAGAAAAGCGTCACAACCCTTGTTACCATGCGCATCGCCTTCATGGCAGAGATAACTAACTTTCCTGCTAAGTTCTTTGGCAAGGGATGAGAGAACTCGTCCTCACCAGGAATGCGGAAAACAATCCTCTTCCGACGACAATCTACTAACGCATAGTGTCCTCTAGCCAATCCAGACCAAGAATAGCATCAAAGTCCTTCATCTTAGCAAGAAGAAACACCCATCTAAAACCCTATCCTCAATACACACAGGTAACGACGGAATACACTTCCTAGTCGATACCGTACCCGCAGGTGTGTGTACAGACAAGGGACTTCTAAATCCTCAGACTCTACGCCTGACTCTAAAGCTAACTGCCTAGCGAACCGCTCGGAAATGAACGAGTGAGTGGCACCCGTATCAAACAAAACCCGAGCGTGCACACCAAGAAGTAAAACCGTACCTTTGGTGACATGCTCTGTCATCTCGGCGTCCTCTCGCGCTAAGGCAAACACTCGAGCTGGGGCTCGAGGCCTTCCTGGTCTTCCTGTAGCTGGCGCTGCTGCTGCTACCGCTGCTGGGGTTGGCGCTCCGCGCTGGACCCTGCTGAAGTCTCGGACAATCCTTGATCTTGTGGTCGCTACTTCCGCACTTCAAGCATTTTTCCGCAACCATCCAACACTCTGAACGACCGTGTGTCTTCCCGCAATGGGGACACTCCTTCTTCACACCAGGGGAACGTTGAGAAGGTACCTGTGCATGCTGGTTTTTTACTGGATGCTGCGGTGCCTAGTACACTGCTTTCTTCTTGTCCTGCTGCTGGAACGTAGCTGCAGGCCTCTTCTGCGAAGCCTCTTCTACTCAAGATATTGCTCCATTTCACCCTCTTGCCTACAAACAGCGCTGAGGGCCTCGTCCAAAGTGCGATGGTCAAATGCCACTAGCCTCGTCCTCAATGATGGCTTCAGGCCCATCACGAACTTCTTTGCTTTCCGGCTCATCTGTCACGATATGAGGTGCATATTTAGATAACTCAGCAAACCTGGCCTCATACTCGAGCACAGTCATGGATTCTGGGTCAAAGAAAGGAACTTCTGCTCCATCATGTCCTGGATAGGCTCAGGGACGAACTTGGCCCGAAAGAGCCTCACGAACTCATCCCAAGCCACATCAATAGCTCGTCCTCGATCGGGTATGCAGTAATGAAGCCCACCACACATCAGCTCTCTCCTGCAACATAACCTTCATAAGCACCAACTAAACAACTTCAACGTAACAGGGGATATAAACAAATAAAACTAGCACATACCTGTAGCATATAGGTGGCTAAAGTAACCTTATCCTCATCCGCACATCTAACAGCTCGGAAGATTTTCTCGATCTCCCTCATCAGCTCTCGGCTAGTATGGGTCGCTCTCCCCCTTAAAAGAGGGTGGAAACATCCTCTTGAATCTTTCAATGATGGAAGGTCCACCATGGTCCTGAGCTGGAATTTGAGCCTGCCACAACAACCAACAAGCAACACATATTCAACATACCGTCATGCAATTAAACAAAACGGACTACTCTTTATTTCATATTCTAACCTGAGCCTCCAACTGAGCTTGGAGTGCAGCCTAGGTGTGGGTATGTCTTCATGGCCTGCACTAGACCCTGCATGAACACTCCATAATCCACTGGTGGTGGAGGGGGAAGCACAGGACCCTGAGGTGCCGGGGCCTACTGCTCAGCCTGCTCCTCACGTCTCGGCTCGCCCTCACGAGCAGGAGCACCACCACGCCTACCACGCGAAGCCATGGCTGCAATAATTTCAGCCACTATTAGAACTACATTATTTAATTTCCCAACCACTTTCTTATCTATTTCCATTCATTATTAATCATTTTACACATGTGGACATTCTATAAAGATTTAGCATGTAATGAGGATGATGACTATGTATATTATGTACTATCTCAATCGGTTGCTCTGATACCAATCTCTGCGACGACTCTCCTTATACCGGTACGATTATACCAATCCACGTCAGTATAGTGAGTCCCGTCACAGTGGGACATTTACCCAACACTAACATATGATCGAGATGTACACAAATATAGATACAAAGTAGCGGAAGAAAAGGAAAACAACAATCATTCTCATTCATCATCCACATTTAACCATACATGATCAATATAGCAAATTAAAGAGCTAAAGTCCACATAATAAATTACTAATTCCAAAATACATAACTTGTCCACAATCTCACAATGTTCCAATTACAATGCCTTATTACATACTATGAAAGCACAAAACGCTACAATGGTGACTCCACCTAGCTACTCCTCGCTCGGAGTCGCTTTCCACGGTCTCCTCCAAAGGTGTAGGGTCACCTACTAAACCTGTACGCCGAAGCAAGAGTGAGTCTAAAAGACTCAGCAAGTAAATCCATACACGTCATACATGTATACATCACAAGTAAGTCTCTCATTCAATACATTATCTCAAGCCTATAGCATGGTTGGACAATGCAAATAAACAAACTATCATGGCATTTCTACAACTTCACAACACATGATACATGATCATGCCATCTCAAAACAAAATACCTATCACAGGCTTTCTACTCATCCCTTCACATGAGAGCTCACATTTTCATTTAAACTAACAAGGTAGCATTCTAAGTATGGAATCTCACACCCATATAAAAGATGTACTCCTAACATGGATTCTACATGTTCTTGTACATGTAAGGCATCATTATAAACATATGAAGGTTGCTGTTTTGACATGAACTTAATAATTGCATAACATGAATTGCAATTTTACACTCTAACACATTTATATCACATGGTTACACATTTACACATTCATATGGTTCACTTTTACACATACACATAAGCACATGTTCACATTACACAATTTACCATATTCACATTCACATTTCACATTAGATGCCGTGACACATAGTCCAAACCACCATTAGAAGGACACATCATATACAATAACACATAGACGCCACCTAGGCAATACAGTGACGACTCTTAGACTGGCAGACGGGAGAGAACTCTCCACTCTAACCAATAGTACTTGTCCACCTTCAGGATTTCATCCTAATGCCCATAGGATTTAACACATTTTGAACATTCCCATGGGGAGCTTTCCACGGTACGGTTCCACAGCCCTCTATGGAAGCAGGTCACAGGGCACATGTTACCCATTCCGTTTTAACACGCATGTTTCACACGATTTACACATGACTTTCATTTTCTCATTCATGCACATGGCTCTGTTTTCCTAAGTCATGGTACTATTGTCTGACAGAGGTTAACCACTCAGTAATTCATTCTAATCAGGTTGAAAACACCAAAATCAACCCAAATCATGATCGCATGCATTAATAACTCATTTTTCACATGAAATTTCACGATATACTTACTGTATCCAAACCACATGAAAATTTAACACCACACTGTTTATGGTTTCCTGACCACATGAAAATTTTAATATTTTTATGAACTACACAAAATTTACAGAAAATGAAATACTTATTCACATGCCATTAATAATTCGGTTATCATGGAAGCACAACATGAATGTCAGATTTGACACTTTATAGACCTGTATCTAACATGCACATCATCACATAAATTCCCCGAATTTATCTCACATCATACAATTTACTGTGATTTTTACGAGGATTACACATGCTTTCTATTTCAGTACAAAAATTGTAATAAATCACATGATCATGGAAAAATTGCCAAATTTACAGAGCATGGACTGACATATATACACATGGTCTAGAAAAATTATGGCATTAAATTTCTCACGAATCATGGGAACACTAGATAAACATGTACAACTATTTTCCAAACATGCAATTAAATAAATCTAACAAATTACCATTCAAAGAAATGCACGGGAATTTCACCACATATCACATACCTATTTTACATAACATATAGCAATTACACTATATCCTCATGCGCCAAAACCCAGAAAATATATATATAAGGCAGAACAGTTTCCTATTCTGTACTGAAGAACTTAACGGCACTATCTGGCCGTTCACAGAGCTTAACGGCAGCATCGTCTGCCGCCAACTGGAGATCTTAATGGCAAGGGACCTTGCCGTTAAGTTCCTGTCTGTGCAGAAACACAGACCGAGCTCTAAAGATAGGGGGAATGTGAGGTTCTAGGACACGATTTAAATCTGAGGAAAAACACCTATGACCTACTGGACATACACAGGACAAGGTGGATGGGGTACTTGCCTTTAGAAAAAATCTTCAAAGGGGTTTAAATGGCTATTGAAGCTCTCCTTGGGCAGTGCCAAGAAGCCTCCAAAACACCTCCACTCCGGCCTCTAGGTCGATGTAGCCACCACTCTGATTGGGGAAGCCTTCCCCTATGTCCACACTCCCTCCCAGTCGATGTAGATCACCGGAAGATGCTCCAGTTCGCCGGATCCAAGCCTTCAAAGTTCAGGTTTTTCTCTCTTTTCCTCACAGCTAGGGTTTCCTTCTTGCAAGGAGCCAAGAGAGCTCTCGCATACACAAGGAGGGGTGTTTTATAAGTCTTGGCCTTGGGATCTTGGGCACAGATGATGGGAGAGGTGAGATAGCCATTGGGGACATCTCCCCAATCGGTGAGCAAGGCAAACCCAGGATTTCTGGGTCTGCTGCGCACAGAAAATCATAGAAGTAGACGTCCACATCGGTTGCCGTCTACATTAGTATTGACGTCCCTTGATATGGACGCTTACTCACATGGACGTCGATCCATGTTGACGTCAACTTGGCCTTCGGCCAGAACTTAAAAACATGTAGAAATCCATGCTTACACTATATATATAACCATGCAATATAAACACTATGGTATACGCACTACTACAACATGCAAACGTACAATATTTACAATTAATATACACATGCATACATAAGTACAAATAGCCAATATTGTACATAGATATCCATATATATATATGCATATACAAGTTACACTCAACCATGAATTCACATAGAATAGAAACAAAACGACAACAATTCGAGGGCCTTACAATTGGCCTCACCAGTCGGAGCCCCCCCCACCTCTATTAAGAGTTGGCCTCCCCAACCAGCACCACACTGCCTTCGTTGGCCTCCCCAGCCAGCGACACCCCACCTCTGTTGGCCTCCCCATCCCCTCCTTCGAATCTACTCCCCAGCTAGCCTCTGTTGGCCTCTCCAACCCTGTCCATCCCCTCCTTCGAATCTAGTCCCCAGCCAGCCTCTGTTGGCCTCCCAGCCCTCCCCATCCCCTCCTTTGATTGTGTAAAGTTTACTTAACTGTATTTTCTCTTTGTGGTATGTAGGCATCTTGCAGTAAAACTCTTGTTTGAAAAAGCCACGAAGGTGCTACAGAACAAACTGCAACTAAGTATGTATGGCTCATATGAATGATCATTATACATGTAGAAATCATTTTTTTGGAGGTCTTGGAAATATGAATTGAGAAACAAATACTTCAACCCAACTTTGAAGTAAAATGAGCAAGAAATACCACAATCTAAGATTTACGTGGAACAATAGAAAGCGTTGTTCAAACATGGTCTTATAATAGTTGGAAGGTAAATATAATTATTGCTTATAGAAAGTAAATATAATTGGGTCAATGAGGATATATAGCAAGTAAATGTAACTTTTTCTTATAGAAGGTAAATTTAATTTTTGTTGTAGACATGTTCATGATGTTTTTTGCTAAAAGTTATCTTTGTATTTTATAGAGGTATAGTGACATAAACAAGAAAAGTAAAAGTCATCATAAGTACTTTCATTGTGCTGGGACAAAGAGCTTTGTTGACATCAATGAGGAGGAGCTAATACAAACCCTTTTTTTGGCTAACACTTGTTTTCTATTCTCATTTTTTTCTAACAACCTTTCTCATTAGTGGTCAACAATTTGTCTTCTAGTTTGTAAAAAATGGGGTGAAACTTGATCGTAAGGACTTGTTTATAAGGACCCGTGTGAAAAAAAGTGGGCAACCTGTTAATGAAGAGACTGTTGCAATGATTGTATGACATATAGATTGTTGGTTGTTTTCCAGTTTTATGTTATGTTTACTATGTGTTTATTTAATTAATACTATGTGTTTATTATAGACAAAACTTCAGGATGTAAAAATCACACAACCATCATCTTCCTCCAATTCATCAATTGCAACTACATATGATATTTATTCACAAGTATTTAGGAAAGATAGGCCTGGTCAATTACGTGGAGTTGGTATAGGCCCGACACCAACGAGTTTGTGGGGTATTTCAAGCCAATGTCAAGCCCAATCTTAATTAAGAGCAGAAAATGCTCATCTCAAGAGAGATTGGGTAAAGTTGAGTCTATCGTTGTTGAGGTAATTCTATTTTTTTTCATTTGATCTATGCAGTGATGTTGTTCATGGCTTATGAAGTCTTCTTTGGTCTAACGGAGGCCTAGTAGTAGTAGAAAGAAAACTGAAGCCACACATAAGCTAGGAAGACCACCTCCTAGCTTGTACTTATGAAGTCTTCCTTGTGAAATATTCTTTTCTTACTAGTATTCTTTATTAACAGTCAAAATAGGTAGAAAGTACTCACAATATAGAAAGATGTGTGCGATCATCTGCAAGTGTAATAGAACCTAAAGGAAAAGAGGTAAATATAATCATTTCTCATTATGTTCTATATTCTTGTTAGAAACTCAACTGTCTCTTGATGTGTGATCTATAAAATGAATATAGAGTTTGATGTTGGGAAAGAAAGTGAAGTTGTGTGACATGGAAGGACATCCAGTAGCCAATGCCATAATCATGTCATTAGATAAATCTAAGTGGTTATGGGTAAGAGTTTGGGTGAGGAGTATTTGAGGTAGCTGTTTTGTTTGCTTACAAACTCAATGCACCTCTATTCGTGAAAGATAATGAACGAAAAGCCATGCAAGATGTTGTTGGAAGTCACATTGTGTGGTTCAGAGACTTTGTAAGTTTATGATCAAAATAATTCTTTTAGGTTATCTTTTATAAGTTCTTGTATACTTATTGAATGATTTTTTTTTGCAAATTGAGTTAGATGACACCTGAAAAGTTGAGTTTTTTATTGTGCCAAAATCAGAACAGCTCTCCCTTAAGCAGAGGACTAACATTGGCGACACTCACCTTATGAAACAACTATGGTCATTGGATTTATGTTATATCCAAAACAATTATGTTTGTCTTACCTTCGGGATAAACAATGATGTGTATGTGATGTTTAAATTTTATGTTGTAGATTTCTGGTGTGATATAAATCAGTGCTATATGCACTTTTTTTGGTAGTGCAATGTGAATGTTTCTTTTCAAACAGTGTATGTTATGTACAATGTAAATTTGAGAAAGTTGGTTGTATTAAATGTCATACATTAGTGATGTGCAAAAAATGTGTGTGCTATGTGTATGTGAGTAAATATACATGTTATAGTTTTAGTCAAATTATGGATTATATTTATTTGCACTGGGAGTTTTCTTACAATTCGGAAATGTGTAACTACAGATAACAACTACGGTTTCTAACGTAGCGATAAGCTACGATTTCTAACGTAGCAGTTAATTTATTGAATGTCATCTTCTATTGGGTTAGTTCTTACAGTCTTTCATATGTATACTTACATTTTATAAAAGTAGGTCAAGTCTATATTATTATGATTTATAAACGAATGTATTTATTATGTATTGTAACCGTAAGTAAGGTTTAGCTACACTTGATGTAGTTACAAAAACAAATCGCAGGATGTTTCGTAAGTGTACATCTGTCCTTATAGTTTTGACAATTACACTTACGATTTTCAGATGTAAGCGAAACCCAATTTTGTTGTAATGGCACCTACACCAGTGCATAACATATAACAAATACAATATCATAGTCTGTTCATTAGTTACATGCCAAGCATAGCTGAGCACAAAAGGTGACACAGACCTGACTTATACACAATTTTATCCTTAAGATCATCCAGCCTGAAATATTTAAATAGCAAAGGAGGTTGGCTTGATGAGGGGACCTTGTCAGGATGAAGAATTTGAAATGGTTTCAAACAAAAGTATGCATGAGTTTTAAAGGAACTCAGTAGACAAACCAAAATAAGGAATAGAACATATGAGCATGAAACATGGCATAGTTTATAAGATTACAGAAGCATGTACAAAAGCTACACAGAGTACACCGTAAAGAAGACTTAGTAGGTTACATGCTTATAGGAGTGCATGTAGCATATTTCAAAACATAATGTTTGGCAAGGATTCAAATTCAAACATATCGAATGACATCATCAAATTTCTCATGGGATGCATAACATATAGCAAACAGGATGTTTACATGTACATACATAACTAAGAATGCCCAACAAATTGAGCCTAACCACCCACGTTTGATTTGTGGGATGATACTATCGTCATGACTAACCCCTCATGCATGATGCCAACCACGAGGAGTCCTAACCACCTCAGAAAAAGAGATCAAAGTATCTTGCCCAGACAACCAGATATAGGGCCTCAAAGGGTAACATAAAAGGGTTCAGATTAGGCTTCTGGATCAAACATGCAAGTTCACAGGTGGCACTGCACTGAGGAGATAAAAGAAGACTACCAAAGAGTAAATGAAGGAATTAGTTATGCCTACCTTAGCGTGGGGAAATCCACCTAAAGCTCTAAATAGAAAACTGAGAGGTCAACTCTACTAAGATGCTGCAACAGCTCCAAGTTCTAACCTTCAGATTTCCTAGCAACAAAAGACAAAAAGGTTAGCTGGAAGGGTGGTCACAAAGGTTATAAGAGGAATTAAAGTTCAAAGTGGGTCATTGCTAATAAGAGGATCCAGACATCTAGCCAACATGCAGGCCAAATGGAGATACTAATCCAATGGAGATGACGATGGAACTATGGTGGAAGGTTTTCAAAGACAAACGACACATCTAGGGAAAAATATGAGTTATTCTGACAGGCATAGGGGTCTAAGTCAGAAGATTGATAAGCTAAAGGGGTCAAATGATGATGACAACTGCTAATAATCTAACAAAAATTTAAGCACTTAAGATATTATACTCAACTCCAATTTGATTAGGGAACAAGAAAATATCAATAAGAGAACAAAGGAATTTCGACTGGAGGCCAATCGATTACTGAAGAAACTTGATTTTTTCTGGAGAGCCAATCGATTATCGAACCATGGTCATATCGATTGGAGAACAAAAGAAGCTTCTATCGATTGCTGAAGAGAGTTTTGATTACTAAAGGATATTAAGTTCCCTTCCGATTGGTGACTATAGATACTGATTGACGACTAAAGACATGGATTGGTGACTAAAGATACCGATTGGAGACTAAGACATCGATTGTTGACTAAAGATATTGATTGAAGACTAAAGATATCGATTGGTGACTAAAGATACCGAAGTTATGACTAAAGATACGATTGGTGACTAATTAGTGATGATCAGTTTGTCCCCATGTAACTTAATTAATTATATATATATTTTTTTGATGATTAACAAAACCAACATAAGTTTATCAATTATATCTATGAATATTTCATAAGTCTTAATACAGGAAAAATACCAAGGTCAAACAAGCCAACAAAGGTATGCATTACTTCTCTGAAGCTTTAATCTTTTCAACATGATATTTTTCTAAGTCCATATCGATTTCTGTTGAAGATCATAACGATTTCCTTATAAGACTGAAAAGTCATGTTGTTTCAAACATCGATGTCATAACGATTCTGTAAGTGATCGCAACGATTTCTTTAAAAGCATAACGACTTGCCTGTCATAACGATTCTGTAAGCGATCGCAACGATTTCTTGAAAGCATAAAGACTTGTCTGTCGCAACGATTCTATAAGTCATCATAACGATTTCTTTAGAGCTCGTAACGACTTGCCTGTCGCAACGATTCTATAAGTCATCATAACAATTTCTTGAGCTCGTAACGACTTGCCCGTCACAACGATTCTATAAGTCATCGTAACGATTTCTTTAGAGCTCATAACGACTTGCCCATCGCAACGATTCTATAAGTAATCATAACGATTTCTTTAGAACTCGCAATGACTTGCTCGCCGCAACGATTTCTTTAAGCGCTCATAACGATTTGCTTCTATAACGATTTGTTAAGTGTTTCACAACGATTTCTTCAGTGAACACAACGATTTGCTTTCTATAACGATTGATAAGTGTTTCACAACGATTTGCTATATCTCATAACGACTTAGTCAATCTGTCTTATTCATAACGATTTCATAAGTCATACAGCCATCAATTTCATATCTATTCGACTTGATATCTTATTCATCTTAAAATCGTTGACTAGTCAAAGTCCACGCTATATCTCTCTTACACTCCTGCATTTATGATCTGAACGTACCTCTGTATGCATGCAGACTATATCATCCATTATAGTGCATCTTCTGTCAATATCTTTTAGAAGAAACTATTTAGCATTGCTATTTTGGTGAATATTCTTATCAATGTTTACTGACAACTAAAGACAGCCTAGCTGTCTACTGTTCTAGCATTTAATTATGCAGGGTCCTACAGACGTTCTGTCATACAACGTTGGACCATACAGATGGCAGAAGACATTATCTCTTTCCGTGCTCAAATGGATAAAAGATTTTGAAGCTTCCAAATGTCATTCAGTCTAACGACTACTCAAGAGAGAGACAACGGACACTTCAACGTCCAGATTTAAAATTGAAGATATAAATACAAGTCAAGAACAGAAGAAACATAGACAACGCATGTTTAAGCATTCAAATTCTTCTGAAGAAAGTCTAGAGCAAAGAACCTCACTTTTCCTCATCACCTTCAGCTCTTCGCTCTCTGTGCTGTAATAGATTTTCTAAGAGAGCCGTGTAGTTCTGAGAGTGTGTCTTGTTAGATCTTTGCTCTCAGCGCTAGTTGCTTCAGATCCTTGCTTGTCAAAAGCTTGATCTAGGGGCTTGAATTTCATTCATTCTCTTTGTGTTGTTCCCTTCGGTTGTGAAGGATGACCTGGTGGTATCCAGGGTGTTGTTTCCCATCGGTTGTGAAGAAGACTGGTGGGGTATCTAGGTGTTGCTGTTCCCTTCGGGTGTGAAGGAAGACCAGCTGAGCTGGGTGTTGTAGCGTCCTTAGGGGGACTGTACCCTAGTTAGTGAAATCCTGAATTGTTGCTCAGGGCTGGACGTAGGACTCCTAAGGAAAGGAGGTCTGAACCAGGATAAACCTTGTGTTGTGTGATTGTTTTCTTTGTGTGTTTGATATTTAAACTAACAGTCACTAACCTCCTTCGAATAACGTTTGTGTGAATGTTTTTGTTACTTAGTTATAGGTATCTTCTAGATTAATTTTTAAAGACCCATTCACCCCCCCCCCCCCTCTGGGCTCGTCAACTGGGCAACAAGTTGTATCAGAGTGAGTCTCTTCGACAAAGAAAAAGGATCCAACGATCTGAAGAGTAAAGATCCATGGCAGCCCAAGGTAACTTTGAAGGTCAGTCTGTCAACTGACCCCCTCTCTCTCTTCGATGAAGATTATCCTTACTGGAAGACCAGAATGGAATACTTTCTACAAGGCCACGACTATCAAATTTGGTCCATAGTGGAAGAAGGTGATCTGGTAGTCACAAATGAAAAGCTCAATGAACAGATGATGACAGAAAGATGATCTCCATGAATTGCAAAGCAAAGAGCATCTTATGCTGTGCTCTAAGTAAGAAGGAATTCAACAGAGTTCAGCCTGCAAATCCTCAATGGAAATGTGGGAAAAGCTCAGGATCACATATGAAGGCACAGACAAGGTAAAGGAGACAAGAATGACATTCTTGTCACTCAGTATGAGAGATTTCAGATGCAATCAGGTGAATCCATAACTCAAATGTTCAGTCGGTTCACTGACATAACAAATGGACTAGCTAGTCTGGGGAAAACCTATGAGATAGGAGACATGGTGAGGAAAATACTTAGATCCTTACCGTCCTCATGGACCCCAAAGGTCACAGCAATAGAAGAAGCTAATGACCTGAAGAGAATGTCTGTAGAAAAGCTCATTGGGTCCCTCATGGCCCATGAGATCAATATGGAAAGGCTAGGAGAGTCCTCTAGCAGAAAGAAGCACTCCAACGCCTTAAAAGCTGAAGAAGATTCACCAGAAGCAAGTTCAGCTGAGAGTGAAAGTGGCAGACAGCGAGAATGAGGAAGCAATGCTATCTAGAAAATTGTAGCGAATTTTGGCTAAGAAGAAGAAATTTCAATCTGGTAGAAGGCACTTCAAAAGGAACAAGGACTTCAAGAAGCCAGATGGAAAAGAAATGAAGAAAGGAGAACCATCTGCTATGAATGTAAGAAGCCAGGACACATTAAAGCTGAGTGTCCAAAATTCAAGAAGCCGGAGTTCAGGAAGAAGGACAGCTCCAAGAAGTTCAGAAAGTACACAAAAGAAGGCGATGGCAGCAGCATGGGAAAACAGTAGCGACTCAGACAGTGAGTCAAGCTCCTGCAGTGATGAAGAAGAAGCCAACTTGGCCTTCATGGCTAATACTAAAGAAAAGGTAATCTCTGACTCTTCTTTTGATTCATGCAATGGTTCAGATTCCGATAGTTTAGAAGAGGCTTCAACGAACTATATGAAAAATATAAAGAAGTAACCAATTATTAAAAGTAAGCAAGAAAAACATAGTCTGTATAGAAAATACAAACTCAGATCTAAAATCAGAAAATGAACAATTAGAAAGTCAAATAACTGAACTTAAAAGAAGAAATGAACTGTTATGTGAAGACCTAAAAGCTAAGATTGAATAAATAACTAAATTAGAAAAACAAGTAAGTTTAGATGAACTGAAAACTGAAATCAAAACACTAACAGAAGAAAATATACAGTTATCTAGCACATTAGAAAAATTCACCAATGGTAAAAACTCCCTCATATTAAAAGGTGCTAGAAGATCAGGTAAGAAGAAAAATGGATTAGGATATACACCCTAGATAATGAAGAAACCATAGTTTATCCTAAAACATATCCAACACCAAAATTTGTACCTGAACAAGATATAGCATACAAAGCTAATTTCAAATATATAGAAAAAGTAACTAAATTATCCTGCTGTAGTCACTGCAATAAGTTAGGACATATCATAACGACATGCCCAACAAGACATAAGAAATGGATAATAAAAGGTAAAATCAATGATACTAACCCATCAGGACCCAAAATAATTTGGGTACCTAAAACTTCATGTTTTTATTCAGGACATCTCTCGAGCATCCAAATGGTATTTGGATAGTGGGTGCTCAAGACACATGTCAGGAAACCAGAAGTTATTCTCTCATCTCCAAGCTGAAGAAGAAATAGTCACTTATGGAGAAAATGGGAAAGGAACAGTGATAGGCAGTGGCTCTGTGAATAACAAAGGAAAAACAGTCATAGAAGATGTATTATTAGTCAAGGGATTGAAGCATAATCTCATTAGCATCAGCCAGCTGTGTGACAGAGGCCATCAGATCAAGTTTCAAGAGTCAAAGTGCAGCATACTGAAGGATGGAGCAGTCATCTTTGAAGCAAATAGAGAAAAGATTTTGTATGTGCTCTATCTAGAAGAACTCAAGGATCAGAATGTCTGTCTGGCAGCAAATAAGGATAAATCTACTGAATTATGGCACAGACGATTAGGTCATTGCAGCATAGATGGCATAAGAAAATTGCTGAAGAAAATCTGTGGAAGGTCTACCTAAGGTCAGTGCAAAAATGGATGGTGTCTGTAGACCTTGTTCTAAGGGAAAGCACACCAAGAGTTCCTTCAAGTCAAAGACAGTGGTGACCACCTCAAAACCCTTAGAAACCTTCACATGGATCTATTTGGGCCAATGAGGACTACTAGTCTTGGAGAAAAGAACTTTGGATTTGTCATAGTTGATGATTACTCAAGATTCACATGGGTGTCATCCTAGAGCATAAGGATGACACATTTTAAAACTTTGTCAGTTTCAGCAAGAAAGTTCAGAAGAATCAAAAGTTCAGCATTGTTTCTATCCGATTAGATCATGGTGGTGAATTTCAGAATGAAAAGTTTGCTAAGTTCTGTGAAGATCAGAGAATTGAGCATAATTCTCAGCACCAAGGACACCACATCAAAATGGAATTGCTGAGAGAAAGAATAGAACCCTATTGGATATGGCAAGAACTATGCTATCTGAATATGATCTGCCAAGGTATTTTTGGGCCGAGGCAATCAACACAGCAAGCTACATTATCAACAGAGTTATGATCAGGCCAATCCTAAAGAAGACTGCATATGAACTGTTCAAAGGAAAGAAACCAAAGATCAGCCACTTTAGGACATTTGGATGTCCTTGCTTCATCCACGACAATGGAAAAAGAGACATTGGTAAGTTGGATGTCAAATCATATGAAGGCATCTTCATGGGGTACACCTCTAAACCCAAAGGCTATAGAGTATTTAATAAACGCACTTTATTAATTGAACAGTCTGTACACATTATCTTTGATGAAACTAACCCTTCCTTAAGAAAGGAAGAAGATAGTGATAATGATGATGCAGATAATTGTCCAAGAAACTAGAAATACATCAATTGGGGACAAGGATGATTCACCTCTGGAAGACTTGCAACAAGAAGAAATTACTCATGAAAATCTTCCAAAGGAGTGGAGACACAAGAAACATCACCCACTTGAGAATATTATTGGTGATCCATCCGTAGGGGTAAGAACAAGAGGTAATGTTATTCCCTGTGATTACCTAGCTTTTTGTTCTCAAATAGAGCCTAGGACAGTCAATGAAGCTCTTACTGATGAATCTGGATAATAGTCATGCAAGATGAATTAAATCAATTCAAGAGAAACCAAGTATGGTCACTTGTTCCTAGACCATCAGACCATCCAGTCATTGGCACCAAATGGGTGTTCAGAAATAAACTGGATGAAACTGGTGCAATCTTAAGAAACAAGGCCAGATTGGTAGCTCAATGCTATTCTCAAGAGGAAGGCATAGATTTCGATGAAACCTATGCACCTGTAGCTAGACTTGAGGCCATTAGAATATTACTTGCATATGCATCTGTTGAATTAACATTATTTCAAATGGATGTTAAATCCGCATTTTTAAATAGTTTTATAAAAGAGGAAGTTTATGTGGAACAACCCTCGGGTTTTGATGACACAGAATTTTCAAATCATGTTTTCAAACTTCACAAGGCATTATATGGTTTAAAGCAAGCACCTAGAGCCTGGTATGAAAGGTTTAGTTCTTTTCTTTTAAACCATGGATTCAGTAGAGGTCAAATAGATAGTACTTTTCATAAAGTCAAAGGTCAAACACATTCTACTAGTTCAAATTTATGTAGATGATATTATTTTTGGTTCTACTGATGAATCCCTTTGCAAGTACTTTGAAAAGTTGATGCAGGGAGAATTTGAAATGAGCATGATGGGAGAACTCAATTATTTCCTTAGACTACAAATCAAACAAGGAAAGAAGGAACTCACATCTGTCAAGCAAAGTACACAAAAGAACTCTTGAAGAAATTTGATTCGATAATACCAAACCACTGTCAACACCAATGAGTACATCAACAAGGATGGACAGTGACAAAGATGGTAAGAAAGTAGATCAAAAGATCTACAGAGGTATGATAGGTTCACTCCTTTATTTAACAGCTAGTAGACCTGATATTTTATTTAGTGTATGCATGTGTGCTAGGTATCAAGCAGATCCTAAAGAATCACATTTAATTTCTGTGAAAAGAATATTTAGATATTTAGCTAGAACACTCATGACTTAGGTCTATGGTATCCAAAACATTGTGAAATTAACTTAGTAGGTTACTCTGATGCTGACTATGCTGGATGCAAATTAGATAGAAAAAGCACCAGTGGTTGTTGTCAATTTCTTGCAGGATGTTGATATCTTGGTCTTCAAAGAAACAAAATTCAGTGGCACTATCTACTGCTGAAGCTGAGTACGTAGCTGCTGGAAATTGTTGTACACAACTCTTATGGATAAAGCAACAACTTGAAGATTTCGGATTAAACATCAAATCCATCCCACTGTTGTGTGACAACATCAGTGCCATAAATCTCACCAAGAATCCAGTTCAACATTCAAGGACCAAGCATATTGAGGTTAGATGTCAATTTATTCGTGATCATGTAGCAAATGGTAATATTGAAATATCTTTATTGATACAAATGGTCAGTTAGCAGACATTTTCACAAAAGCCTTACCCGAGGAGAGATTCACATCTCTTAGAAGGGAATTAGGCATGTGCAATTTGTGAAAAAGGTTTGTTTAAAACCGGCACATTAAATTTCAGAATTAAGTAATTTTTTTCTCCATGGCTTTAAGCAAAAGAAATTCAAATTATCCTTTGTAACCGCTCTTCATTGAAGTCAGTTGAATAGTCAAACTCTTTTGTCTTCTTCTGCGCCTTTTGGCGCCTCACTTTCCCAGTGCATTTATTTATTCATAAAATCAATGACAGAACGATTCGTATCTCATCGTCTACCTTTTCCCCTTTCATCCAGTCGCATGAGCCGATGCCCTAACAACTCATACCTCAACCCTCTGCAAATTTGAACCTCCTCCTCCTTCCCGTAAAATTTCTTGAGGATTCCTCTTCTCCTTCCGTTTCAACCCTCCAGAGACTTTCCCACTGAATCCATGGCCGCACCAGTCATCGCCGGCAGTTTGGGTGGCTACAGTGCCGAGTTTCTCACTCCTGAGCAGTAGGAGAGGTTTACTTTATGAAGACGAAGCTCTGTGGCAATAAAGAAGTCGATGTTGCTAATCTGAGGAAAAATGGAATGAAGAGCGTGGTAGAATTGATCAATCAGATGCAGTGGACAGGAGTTACCACCTTTTCGGAGGTCAGTTATCCGGACCTGGTAAAAGCATTCTTCGTTTGTTTGAGAACAGAGGAAGATGGGTCCCTAGTTTCTTCAGTAAAGGGAACCCTGATTAGAATAGACCCTGAGTTGCTGAAGATGTTGTTTGATGTGAAAACTTCCGGGTTTAGTGGGGTTCACACTGTGGATGCCCAAGTGAAAGGTTGGGAATTGTAGGGTCGGGCTTCAAGCTAAGGGATGGCAAGCTTGATATAAATCAACTAACTGCTTTCAACTGCCTCCTTCATTTTATTGTATGTCAAATCTTAGTTCCCAGAAGTGCAACATTTTCATCTTGCACAAAGGCCGACTCTGACATGATGTACTGGGCCATTCAAAATAAGGAGATAAATATGGCCGCAGTGATGATGGAAAGAATGAAATTTGCCAGAGATCAGATTTGGGACACCAAGAGCAAGTTAAATGTGTCCTTGCCCTATGCCCACCTACTTACTAAGATCTTCAAACACTTCGGTGTTGATCTTTCTAGGGCAGTTGTAGAGAAAATGGGCCAAGCAATTAGGTCCAGAAACCTGAAGAAGAGTGGCTTCTCTGTGGAAAATGGTGTCTGGTCCAAGGCTTCAGTTCTGAAGGTGAAGCCATCATTGACGACGCCTCAGTTGTTCATCAGGAAATGGGATCAGCGGCTATGATTCCAGAATTTCCAGTGGAGTCAGTTTCAGTTCCAGCAGTTGGAGCAGCAGAATCATCAGGCCCCTCTATAGCAGAAGTTCAGCCTGAAATTGCAGTAGAAGAAGAAAGAGTATCAGTAGCAGCTTCAGAATTCCAGAAGAATTAGCTCTAAATTTGCAGAGAGGAGAATTGAGGATATTCTCCCAGAGGATATATTCCAGTTGAGGACCCACTACCCTCAACTGTCGTTGCATCTATTCTCTCAGACATTATTGATTCGATCCTTCCACCACTAGTGCTCCAGAAACTAGTGGCAGAGTTGCTGAAGAGGCTGTGGCATCAGGCCCATTGATGAACCAATGGAAGATGTTCCAGTAGAGCTAGAGCACCCAGCTGCTCAGGGTGACTCTGTGTGGCGGATGCTCCCGTTCAGGGGGAGCAAGTATCAAATGAAGAAGATGCTCCTATTGAGGGGGAGCTATCAAAAAAAGGTTCAGTAGAAGCAACTCCAGTTGTTGATGGTCAGGAGGAAAGGCATAGAGATAATCTCCAAATTTGGATGACAGAGAAGGAGAGACTGCAAGCTCTTCGAGCTCAGATGATGATCAACCTCCTCCAGCAAAAGAAGGCAAGAAGAAAGGAAAAGAAGTTGCCTCTGAAGTCCCTCCTGGATGATACACCTTTTGAGAGGCAGGTCAAACAGAAAATTGTTATAAATTTGAAGCCAGTGATTGAAGGCTGAATGTGCAAGGTGAGCTATTATGCTCTCTCCAGTCAGATGTAAATTCTATATTTCTGAGCCAAGCTTCAGCCACCAAAGAGTTAGCTCAAATCAGAAATGCTATGAAATGGTTTAATAAGGAGATGAGTAGCATGAAAGGCATGCTCTCGGATTTATAAGGCAGTTGGAGTTCAAGCTCCTCCTCCTCTAGCAGCTCAGGAGCCTGGAGAAAATGTGTCTGGGCCATCAGGGCCAGCACCAGAAGCAGCAGCAACACCAGAAGAGGCAGGGCCAATAGGGCCAGCTGATCAGGTTGAAGGGCCTCCAGGGCCATCTGAGCAAGGGTCAGGGCCATCATGGCCATTGGAGAGTGAGCCTGTGCAGAAAGAGGCAGAAGAGTTCTTGGCACCCAAGCCCCCAGCTCCCTCTTCTCCCTCTCACACACCTATTCCTCTAACTCCACCCTCAACTCCTACAACACCTCCTGCTCCTCAAACCTTCAAGAAGCCACAATCCAGACCAATTTCTTCTCATACACCATTTCAGTCCACCTCATCTCAGCCTCCTCTACTACAATTCCTTCTCCTTCTCCTATCCTTGAGGCCCCTCCAGCATCCTCACTGGAGCATCCTCTCCTCCTCTCTGGTCCCTCCCTGGACCAGTTGATGACCTCCCAACTACTTCACACTCTTTTCTTCATCCTACTCCTCCACCCTCTTCATCACTATCATACCTGAAAGAGACCAACTTAACTCTCCCTTTATGGAACAAATAAAGGATGAGTTTGAGGAAGGGATCCTCAGGTCTGTGTGAAGGTTGGTGAACATGTTCATAGGGCAACGTCCTGCCCCAAGAAGAGGAAATTTACTTCTACTTCCTCCCTTTCCTCTGAACCTAAATATCCCCTTGTGGTTCTCTCTCACAGTGGACAACAAACATAACCACTGTATAGAGAATACCTTTCCAAAGTTGTTCTTGCCACTATCATTAACCTTCCTTTTCAAAATCTTTCAGATCATTTGAACACCATTCTACCCTACACTTCTCTTTCAAAACCCGAAAAGTCCAAAATCTTCTCTCTTGCCCACTCCAAAATGAAGAGCAGTAGGGCAAAGGTCACAAGGATCTCCTAAAGAAATTCATTCTTGCAAATCTACCAGATTTCCTCAAGGGACCACTCCCTGACCTTATCTGAATGGTTCAGGATGTATCATCAAGAACTTGGGCACCCTACATTCAAAAGGAAATCAAAATGATCAGGCATTTCATGCTATTCAACAACTACAGATATATCATAGACTTCATGAAGTTCAGCTCAGCCAGTTCAAAAGGACCATTTCAGCTCTCACTCCAGACATCTCACATACTTCAAATGTTCAAGTAGATTTTGCTACCCTCCAAGTGCCTGAAGATATAGCCCTTCCTCAAATCCATTTCCTTGTCATGGAATCCTTTGTAGGATCCATCATCTTTGAGCGTTTTGCCAGAGTAATGGGCAGAATTAAAGTACAGAAAGGCTGCCTGGTTGCTTTCCTAGATTCCTATTTAGGGAATATCACCAGGGGCATGTAAGTGCTGAAGTTCTAGCCCCATTATGTCTGAATGTGAAAGGCTGACATCCTCAGAATGGTCCAAGTTCTACCCCTTGTCAGCTCAACAGTTGATTGAATCATGAAGCTCAGGCCAGGGAAGGCAAACCAGCCATTTCTCCAGCAACTTTCCTAGATATGAACTCCATTCATCTTGTTGATGACCCTTTCAAAGTCTGGGAGGAAAGATACAAAGTGTATGTGGCTATGCACAAGCTCTCAGAGAAAACCACAACCACTATCCTGTGACATGGACCAAATTCTCACCTGTGCCAGCTTTGGGACTCGTCGATTCCTCAAGATGAACATGGACAAGAATGCATATGCTGATCTTCTCTATCAGCACCTAGATCTTCATCTCAAAAAGATGGCTTCCACTATGGGACCATCCTACTCTGTATCTTTTGGAGTCTTTAAAACTCATTTTGAAGAGCAGGAAGCACATGCATGGGAAACCATTTCCATTTTGCCTCTCTTTTGTCTCCTGCCTTCTATTTACCTGTACCACCTCAAAGTTAAGAAATTCCCTTGGTCATCTGCCTTTTTCTTTCTCTCTTCTTTCTTTGTCTCAGATTGTCTTTTTGCTCAATGACAAAAAGGGGGAGAAAATTTGCATGTCTGAAATACATTCATTCCAATAATTTTAAGGAAGAAAATTAGCATGTCATATCTTCAGATTGATTTCAGATATTTTTTTCTTTTTCAATCCATGCTTATTGTTCAATTTTGTCATCACCAAAAAAGGAGAGATTGATGATCAGTTTGTCCCCATGTAACTTAATTAATTACATATATATATATATATATTGATGATTAACAAAACCAAACAAGAGTTTATCAATTATATCTAATGAATATTTCATAAGTCTTAAGTACAGGAAAAATACCAAGGTCAAACAAGCCAACAAAGGTATGCATTACTTCTCTGAAGCTTTAATCTTTTCAACATGATATTTTTCTAAGTCCATATCGATTTCTGTTGAAGATCATAACGATTTCCTTATAAGACTGAAAAGTCATGTTGTTTCAAACAAGTCGATGTCATAACGATTTTGTAAGTGATCGCAACGATTTCTTTAGAAAGTATAACGACTTGCCTGTCATAACGATTCTGTAAGTGATCTCAACGATTTCTTTAGAAAGCGTAACGACTTGCCTGTCGCAACGATTCTATAAGTCATCATAACGATTTCTTTAGAGCTCGTAACGACTTGCCTGTCGCAACGATTCTATAAGTCATCATAACGATTTCTTTAGAGCTCGTAACGACTTGCCCGTCACAACGATTCTATAAGTCATCGTAACGATTTCTTTAGAGCTCGTAACGACTTTCCGTCGCAACGATTCTATAAGTAATCATAAAGATTTCTTTAGAACTCGCAACGACTTGCTCGCCGCAACGATTTCTTAAGCGCTCATAACGACGCTTTATGCAACGATTTCTTAAGCGCTCATAACGATTTGTTAAGTGTTTCACAACGATTTCTTCAGTGAACACAACGATTTGCTTTCTATAACGATTTGATAAGTGTTTCACAACGATTTGCTATATCTCATAACGACTTGGTCAATCTGTCTTATTCATAACGATTTCATAAGTCATACAGCCATCAATTTCATATCTAATATCGACTTGATATCTTATTCATCTTAAAAGCGTTGACTAGTCAAAGTCCACGTCTATATCTCTTACACTCCTGCATTTATGAGATCTGAATGTACCTCTGTATGCATGCAGACTATATCATCCATTATAGTGCATCTTCTGTCAATATCTTTTAGAAGAAACTATTTAGCATTGCTATTTTGGTGAATATTCTATCATGTTTACTGACAACTAAAGACAGTCTAGCTGTCTACTGTTCTAGCATTTAATTTATGCAGGGTCTTACAGACGTTCTGTCATACAACGTGGACCATATAGATGGCAGAAGACATTATCTCTTTGCGTGCTCAAATAGATAAAAGATTTTGAAGCTTCCAAATGTCATTCAGTCTAATGACTACTCAAGAGAGAGACAACGGACACTTCAACGTCTAGATTTCAAATGAAGATATAAACACAAGTCAGAAGAACAGAAGAAACATAGACAAACGCATGTTTAAGCATTCAAATTCTTCTGAAGAAAGTCTAGAGCAAAGAACCTCACTTTTCCTCATCACCTTCAGCTCTTCGCTCTCTGTGCTGTAATAGATTTTTAAGAGAGCCTGTGTAGTTCTGAGAGTGTGCTTTGTTTAGATCTTTGCTTTCAGCGCTAGTTGCTTCAGATCCTTGCTTGTCAAAAGCTTGATCTAGGGGCTTGAATTTCATTCATTCTCTTTGTTGTTCCCTTCAGTTGTGAAGGAAGACCTGGTGGTATCCAGGGTGTTGTTTCCCTTCGGTTGTGAAGGAAGACCTGGTGGGGTATCCAGGGTGTTGCTGTTCCCTTCGGGTGTGAAGGAAGACCAGCTGAGCTGGGTGTTGTAGCGTCCTTAGGGGGACTGTACCCTAGTTAGTGAAATTCTGAGTTGTTGCTCAGGGACTGGACGTAGGACTCCTAAGGAAAGGAGGTCCGAACCAGGATAAATCTTGTGTTGTGTGATTGTTTTCTTTGTGTGTTTGATATTTAAACTAACAGTCACTAACCTCCTTCGAAGAATGTTTGTGTGAATGTTTTTAGTTACAGGTATCTTCTAGATTAATTTTTAAAGACCCATTCACCCCCCCCTATGGGCTCGTCAACTGGGCAACAATTAGGATACCAATTGGTGACTAAAGATATCGATTGATGATTAAATATACCGATTGGAGATTAAAGATACCAATTGGAGACTAAAGGCATCGATTGGTGATTAAACATACCGATTTGAGACTAAAGATATCGATTGGTGACTAAAGATACCGATTAGAGACTAACTATACTAATTTGAGACTAAAGATATCGATTGGTGACTAAAGATATCGATTGGAATTAAAAATATCGATTGGAGACTAAATGCATCGATTGGTGACTAAAGATGCCGATTGGAGATTAAAAATATTGATTGGAGACTAAATGCATCGATTGGTGACTAAAGATACCGATTGAAGACTAAAGATATCAATTGGAGACTAAAAATATTAATTTGTGACTAAAGATACCGATTGAAGACTAAAGATACCAATTGGCGAATAAATATTAAGTTCCCTTCCTTTATAATTAGTGAGTTCTTTGGTTATAATTGTGAGATAAATAGTTATTTTTAGCTAAAGTGCCAAAATCTAGAAACAAACTTCTAAAAGTAGACTTAAAAGTTCTACACCTACGATCTCACAGGATATTACATAAATAAACATAATCTAGATAAAAATTGTGTATTTGCGCCGACATTAAGAAGCCACGGCATATACGCCATCGTTTGCGGCAACTTCTCTTAGGTGTCGCAAATATGGTGTTAATAATGTATATTAAATTTAAAAAACAAGATAAAAGCGGAATATTTGCAATGGGCAAACCATCGCAAATACTCCAACTTTTGCGACAGCATTCCGGAGCCGTCGTAAATAATATGATTAAATAATATTTAAACAAAAATAATCCAGATAAATGTCACGCGACAACACCCCGTCGCAAATACACCATCTTTTGCAACTACTTCTCTTAGGTATCGCAAATATAGAGTTAATAATGTATATTAAATAATAAAACGAGATAAGCAGAGTACTTGCGACGGCTTCTGCAGACAAATCGTCGCAAATACTACAACTTTTGCGACAGCATCTGCATCTTGCAGCTGTCGTAAATAATATTAAATAAAAACAATCTAGATAAAAGTCAATGTTTCTATCTGATTGCCAGATAAAAAATATTTTTCCACCCGTACTTGATGAGGAGCTGGCTAATTAATCATAGGGTAAGTCTTGTTGTGGCGGTTTGCAACAAACTCAGCTCCCCATTGAGGGGAGCTGAGGTGGGGCCAAACCCACCCCCAATGGGGGTGTGGTTTGCACCCACGTGGATGCAAACTCCCATGGAGAGTTTGCACCAAGTGCTTCTCTTAATCATCTATACTAATATTATAATTCTCAGTCTTGGGGCTGCCACCTGGCAACACCAGGAGAAACCTATTCCCGCCAAAACGCACAAATACATCTCCTACCTCACTCCTTTAATGCACCTATTTTAATAAGGCAAGTCTCTCACCTAAAATTGTGAAGAAACTTTCTAAACTCGACATGTTCAATCTTGCACAATTTTTTTTAAAATTACAATTTTATACCACTAAAAAATGACTACCCATTATAGTTTTTAAAATCTTACTAAATCTTCCAAAGCAAGTCTAAAAATACCAATGGTAAGTCAATTACTTGCAGTTTTATACCACTAAGAAATGACTATCCATAATAATTTTATATCACTTTATAATTTTTAAATCTTACTAATATATATATATATATATAAATTAAGATATATTTAAATCTAAAAACTTTCCGTGCATCGCACGGATAGTTATCTAGTATATATATATATAGAAGTCCATACACCGGGCGGACGCACTGTATCATCAGCGCATTCGGCGCCAATCACATGATTGGTCGGCACACATAACATGCAATACATATTTTTCATGTGTTAACGTTGTGGTTTGAGCTTTGTGATCGCGTAATTGAGGAGGAGGAGGATTCTGGCAAAAACGTAGAGCTAGCTGTCTCCTTATAATCTCTTTGAATGGTCCAATTAAGTTAATTAGTTGGGATTTTTAGTTCGATCAGCTGACACGCATGTAATCCTTCGTCTACGTACCAAATTACTCTGTCCAAATTAATTTAGATATTTGTTTAAAGATATTTAGCTAGTGAAACATCCTATCAAAGCCCCTAAAAAATGTTTAATTAATTAACAAATAAATTTGTAATTGCGAGGATCGATCCACGAACAACAAAAAAGATTGGAGACAATATTGGTAATGTAGAAGATTAGAGGACACTGAAAAATAAAACACCAAGAATATTGATTATGGCGCGAGTTGCATGCAAGAAGATCCCTTGCAAGTGCCAGCGCACCACGTCGCGGCTTCACTTATTACCTAGAAGACAGACTTGATTACTACAGGAGTACACCTGTGAACCCACGCTAGCTAGCTAGAGGAGCCGTTGGTAGCAGCTCGATCGTTACCTAGCTAGGAACCTTATTTAAAAGTCGACACAATTTAGCATTATTACTTAACTTGTACTATATATTAGTACTGCAGGGTTCCTGTGCACCACCATCGGCTACTGCGTGGCAGTCGCCTGCTTCACCTTCACGAACATGATGGTGTGAGGGCGTTCGCTGTTGGTACCAAGCAGGAGGTTTCCCCCCGCTTCGATCAAACCCAAACCGCCGAGACACCCCATCCGACAGGAAGCCCGTTGCACCCCAGTGCTGCAGGGGCAAACCTCCACCTGGTAGTAGTTCGGCTGGGACGAAGCATCCCCGATCTTGCGAATGGCGAACCGGCTGTTGTGAGGGCCGGTCGCCGAGGACGTAGTTCCGCCGGTGGTCACGAAGCCCGCCTCCCTGTCGCGCGTCCACACGGTGGACTGGGGGCACGCCGTCGGCTCGGGGAACATGATGTATAATGTGCGGCCCTCTTGCACGGTGTCATCGTCGTCGTTCTCGGGGAAAAAGGCCAGAGGCCGGCCAGAATAGTCGTAGAAGGGCGCCTGGGCCACGTTGAGTGGGCACGACGCGTTGGGGGCCGCCAGCGTCAGGCCGCCGCCGGGCCTTATCACGGACCTCGCATAATAGAGATGGCCACGCCGGAGCTCGTTGCCGTCGACGTCAAGGACGGGATTGGAGGCGGCGGCGGCGGCTCGGGCGGTGAGGAGGAGGGAAGACACGAGGAGCAGGAGAAACTCCATGGTTGATCCCTGCCTAGGAGTTAAGGAGGCGGCAATGAACTATCCAAGAGCTGTGTTGGGACGGTGGTTGGTTCCAAATGGATATGTGTGACCTCTCCATCGCCTTGTGCTGGTATTATAGATACCTCGTGTGGAGGTATCAGATAAGAGAAGAGGCTTCCGTGTAGGTTAAGAAGAAGAATGCTGTTCTTTTACTCTCTTCAACAAAAGAACACTGTTCTTTAATAAGAAATATTGAAGTTTCCGCAACAGACCTTGTGCGCGCCAGAAAAATTGACCGGCAACGCGGCCACGTTTGGGCCATCCAAACTACATTCACATCTTACATCCGATTCCTCCTTTTTATAGAACTTCAAAAATCGAGCGATGACATTTGATTAGAGACGAAAGGACCTTATAAAATGTAAACTAGCTATATCTACTTTGCTTGAAATATTTGTAAAAATTTAGTTATATAAAGCAGGATAAGAGGTGATGACATGCCACTTCATTGGTCAATCTCGTACGACGGCCTAGATGAAGATGTGCCAAGCATTAGTACATGTTTTCGTTTGTACTTTGCTCGTCGCGCAGACTTTTCTGCCGAGGTCCGAGTTTCTCTCACGCACATAAAAAGTTTTTTTGTTCTTTTGGACAAAAATGTTTTTCTTATTTTACAAAAATAAATAGATTTTGTTGCAAAATATTCTTGAGAAATGCTTTGTGCACGTATAGACGTGCACAAAAGCCCCGCTGGAATCACCGGGTGCACGTTTATTCGCCCACGTTGCAACCCGGCCACGTCATCCATCATTAAAGCTCGCAGTCTGCATTGCGGCTTCCCGAGGTGAACCATCATGAAACCGCCACTGTCTTGTAACCACAATGCTGTGAGATTTTTTTTTATACCCAAATTTGCTCTTCCCGCCTTTTGTCCAAAATAATCTGAGAGAAGCCTGCGTCTTCGGCATCATCTATTTGTCACTGGAATCTTTTGTTTGTCACTGAGAGTGACGTATTTGTCATTGGTCTTAAGCTATTTGTCACTGGAAGTAGTGTGTCTTTGTCACAAGGAATCTTTTATTTGTCATTGGAATCTTCTATTTGTCACTGAGAGGGACGTATTTGTCATTGATCTTAAGCTATTTGTCACTGGAAGTAGTGTGCCTTTGTCACAAAGAATCTTCTATTTGTCATTGGAATCTTCTATTTGTCATGAGAGGGACATATTTGTCATTGGTCTTAAGCTATTTGTCACTAGAAGTAGTGTGTCTTGTCACAAGGAATCTTTCTATTTGTCATTACAATCTTTTATTGTCACTGAGAGGGACGTATTTGTCACTGGTCTTAAGCTATTGTCATTGGAATTCTTGTGTCTTTGTCACAGAAGAATCTTTCTATTTGTCATTGGAATATTTTATTGTCAATGAGAGGGACGTATTGTCATTGGTCTTAAGCTATTTGTCACTGAAAGTAGTGTGTCTTTGTCACAGGGAATCTTTCTATTTGTCACTGGAATCTTCTATTTGTCACTGAGAGGGACGTATTTGTCATTGGTCTTAAGCTATTTGTCACTGGAATCGTTCTTTTGTCACTGGAATCTTTTATTTGTCACTAAGAGGGACGTATTTATCACTGGTCTTAAGCTATTTGCCACTGGAATTGTTGTGTCTCTGTCACAGAGGAATCTTTCTATTTGTCACTAGAATTGGTATTTGTCACTGAGAGGGACGTATTTGTCATTGGTCTTAAACTATTGTCACTGAAAGTAGTGTGTCTTTGTCACAAGGAATCTTTCTATTTGTCACTGGAATCTTCTATTTGTCACTGAGAGGGAGATGTATTATCATTGGTCTTAAGCTACTTTCGTGGGATGATGCCGAAGACACAGGCCTCTCTCAGATTATTTTGGACTAAAGGCGGTGTCATGCCCCGCCAATTTAGCAGCGGAATAAATCGGGGAGGCATGAACAACGAGTATGGTAACGTAAATTGCACATACATTCGCAAAATATCAGAGCAACTAATGAACAATAATTGCAATTAAAACTCATCATTTTATTGATAATTCATTTAAACTATTACAACCACTAATTCAGAGCCAAAACATAGGGCTCAATGACTTCATTACATTTGGAAACATAACCAAGCAACTAACTAAACTAACTCTAGGGTACTGGGGACAATCCATCGCTATGACTCCACGGACGCTTGTCACTCCAGTCCAATCCCGTTGATGTGTGTAAGATATCATCCGACTTACCTGAAAACACAATGACAAATAACGAAGGGTGAGCGATAACGCTCAGTAGGACTTAATATCTCGTGTAAACAAGCATGCTTTAAGTGATTAATGTCTTGTAAAGTAGGTCCACTAGAGAGAACGATCAAGTATAGTCAAGAGAGTAATAGTACAAGATAATAAGTTAACGGTAATACATTTCAAAAGATTATTGCAAAACTAGGATGAAAGAACTGGCCATGTAACGAGATAGCGTGTAACGAGATAGCATGTATGGTTGCACAACAGTGCACTAGTCACGATAGCAAGTAACGTGGTTTGGTTGATCATTTTATCAACCGAGAAAGTCTAGTATTGTGATTGATGATGATTGTCTTAGATTAAATCTTGATAGTCATGCGTTTGGTGTATGCCATCACCTGATCATTAGACCCCCGCGAGTTATAGCCTTTAGGTGCTCCTCCCAAGGACCAGATCGGGCCCTTATTATGTTGCCTAGCCATAGTCATGTTTGTTATCTTAGACAATTAACTGATGGCCAAGTAGAGTACCAAGAATAGATGAGAGTAGTAGATGAACTAGATGAGAGTGTAGAGAGAACATGAACAGATGAGAGGATATAGATAGTAGATGAGATAGGGACATTTCCGTAAAATGACGAGAACACACGATAGTAACGGCTGTACGGCACCGGGTCGGGTATACCGGCAGTCTGGTAGAAGTCACAACTGTCCCCTTAGCCGTGCTAGGTACAGGGGTGAGGTGGTCCGGCGTGAACTCAAGACAAGAAGGAAACATATGGCATGGATCGTACTGATCCCAGATGTAACAGGTTTTAGGGTACAACCAGCTCGTTGACTAAGGACGTGCGCCAAAGCCAAGAAGACTTACGGAGGTCTTGACAAGGAGTCCTGGTCCAGTTGAGAGTTTCCCGGTGGAGAGTGGTTCCAAGTCAAGGGAAAGTGTGTAAAAACGGGTCCATCGTGCTCGAGTGCTCGAAGGCCGAGGGGGAAAACGGTATAACGTAGATAAAAGGCACGAGTAAACGAAAATAATTATATTTAATAAAATGGTAATTTAGTCATTTATTTCGCTAATAACCGAATACATTATTGCATAATTTATCAAGGTCAAATGACATTTAATAATGTTGTGTGTGCGTAAGTGTAAAGAAATCTTGAGGATATGAAAAGTGTGCAATGTCATTTTAAATCTAAATTTATATCATAATGTCATTTATTAATTTACCAAGTCGAATTAACTATACATGGGTTAATCATGGCTAATTAAGGAGTATATAGACTAATCAGCAGGGATATGAGCACAATTATTTGTTCTGGCCGAAATTTCAAGAAGGCGACGGGATGCCGTCGCGATCATGTCGCGAAGGGGCGCATGGGCGCGTTAAGCAGTGTATCGCGACGGGGTACGTGCGGACGCGATTACTGTCGCAATCGCCGGCCCGCGGGCGCGACAGCAGCTTGCGTTGGAATCGCGGCGGCATAGGCAGCCGCGTTATGAACGCGTCCCCTAGCCGGCCGCGACCTCCCAGTATCGCGGGGGTCGCGCCGCCGCGATATCAGGGATGTCCAGCCTTTTTCTCTTTTTCTCTGGGTGGACCCTTCTTGACACAGGATCATTCTAAATTCAGTATAAAATCGCACGGTGATCCAAAAAGTACGAAACCAGTTTTAAACGAAGTAGACATGTTATATCTTATGCACGATTAATTTGAAAATAGACAAGGTTTATATAGCATTGATCAGGTACTTTTCGGTGACCTAAACAGGGGCAGTCAGGATTCAACGAATTAATTAGAGGTGTATACATGATGAAATATTACGAATCTAGGGGCGTTCAAAAGCTAATAGGATTAGTATTTATGATAATTTTATCATGATCTGAAATCGAGTATAATGGGGTTCACAAGCAATCATGAAGGATCAGGTGCATGTATCTGGAAATATTCAAAGAATTAATTCTCCCTCATGGAGATCAAAATAGAACGAAACTAAGGGCGTTTGAAAGATATTGCACTGTAGTATCTTTGAGAATTTTCTCATAGCATGGGAACAAGTACGTGCAGGGAATTAGAGAAAACATGAGATTTAAGGTTCATGGTGACAGCAGGGTTTCATGAATTGAATTCACCCAAATGGATGAACAGAATACAACGAAACCATAGGGCTTTTGAAGAGGTACATGAAGGCTACCTAGGATAAATTTTACACAATTTTGTTTGAGAGATTGCCTACATTTTTGTGAAGTAGAAAGCCCTAGTTTGAATGACGAAAATAAGAGAAATCCCTCCTTGATCCAAGCTTTCTCCCCTGCTCTCCACGTCCAGAACTCCTTCTCTCATCCTCCAGAACTCCAACCAAGTTCTATGGGGTTGATAGGGTCAGATGAGAGGTGTATAGGGTGGTAATAGAGTCTAACAACCCAAACTCTTCTCTTCTCTTCCAACTCCAAAATTAGCAATTATCCACCTACTTTTAGCAATTATCTACTTAATAGGATGGGGAAGAGGTTTAATTTCGTGGGTAGAGGGTTTGGGTAGGTTTAGGACTCTTGTAAGGATATTTATAAGCTAGTTTAGTCATTATCTTAACCCTTTAAATTTATTAAATATTAACTCCGAATTTCTTATTTATCTTCCTCCTTTCTAGAATTTGTCACCTAATTGGCTTGAAGAGAGATCTAATTCATGGTCAAGGGTTTAGGATGGGATGAGGACTCCTTCTTTGGATAATTTTAGGTTAATTAGTATTTATCTTACCCTTTTCTAATTATTAATTATTTTAAGTACAAATTTCACTTAATTAGCTCCCGTCCTATGATGGGCTCTTCACATTTGGGCCCAACAATTCATGCTTGGACCCTTAGGAACCCATTACTAATTTAATTAATGGGTTTTAGTTTAATTCTATTGATTCACCTTTTATTTCTTATTTAAGTTTATTTATTCATTCAATTTCTTATTTAATTTGATGTAATATTATTTATCCAATATTTCTAATCTTTATTCCTCATTTGGGCTCTTGCTTTTGGCCCAATAACTTATGTATGGCTCAATTGTACAACCCATATACTTAATTTACTTAATGGGTTTAATTATCCTTTGTTAGAGAATTATTCATGGGCCAAAATTGTCCATTGGTCCAATTATCATAATGGATATTAACCCATATTATTTAAAGTCTATCCACATGTTATTTTAATTTATAATCCCCTTAGGTCATAAAATAATGGATTCTTCGACTTATCCTTAATTACGATAATAAGTCGGTAATTTCTTAAACTTAGTTCAAATGATTTTTCTATGCCCAAATTTCATGATGGGTCATTAGAGAACATTGTTAAAGTATAACTACTATTTTTACGAAGTTTTTATAGGGGTTTATACGCATGCAATAATGATGCTTACCGTTTTAACTAATTGAATTTATTGATTGATTAAAATTTCAATTTATCCATAATTTTTAATTAATAGATTTTCCGGGGTACTACATCCACCCCCACTTAAATAGAATTTGGTCCTCAAATTCATATGATATGATACGATTACCTATCTACTCAGAATATTTCATTCCATCATCTCCCCCACTTAAGACTTTGCTATCAAGAAAATGATATGAATTTAACTAAGGGTTTAGTGATGATACCTTGTCCACCTTTATGGCACGATTTATATCCACAGAGCTTGTAACTGTTGTGGCGTGGAGTTTGGTTCTTCTTTATTGGGCAATCGATGACGCGATGTTGTTGGCTTCCACAACGCAAACATCTGCTCAATTTCTTCCAACAATATCAATTCGATGCCTGGCTTTTTACAAAATTTACAAAATTCCTTCCGCTTCACTTCTCCTTTCATTCTCTTATCATCGTTTGGTTGATTCTCTATCATCATAGAGCTGAGATCCTTGGCGTTAGGTGTGGTTCTTTTAGAAGAGGGCAGTCTTGTATCCGATGCTCCAAACTGCCACATCGCAAACATGCTCCTACTTTCTGCCAGCATTCCTTAGTCACATGACCTGGCTTGGTACAATGAAGGCAGATGATCATGCTATGTTCTTTTGTGTGTTCACCTTCTGTCTTGGTTGTATCTTTTCTTCTCGTTCTTTTTATCCGCTTTTCCAATCTTCTTGGTCGTCCTCAAGGCTCCTTCAGCAGTTGGGCAACTTTCTGACATGCCCGGACTAACTTTTGAGTTGACCTCATTTCGTCTGCAGGGGCATAAGTTCGGCGTCTATTTAAGAGTTCCTCAAGAATAGGGTTGGCATTAGGGTGCTAAAGTAATATTTAAGTTGATAAATATATAGATAAATGTATTCAGATCTTAACCATGGTTCTACCAATCCTCACATAGGTATGGTAGTTGACTTAGACACATATCAGGGCAGTTCACCTAGAACATCCTAAGACCAAAAATATCCTAATAAGACATCCTAGGCTCTGATACCAACTGTCATGCCCCGCCAATTTAGCAGCGGAATAAATCGGGGAGGCATAAACAACGAGTATGGTAACGTAAATTGCCATACATTCGTAAATATCAGGGCAACTAATGAACAATAATTGCAATTAAAACTCATCATTTTATTGATAATTCATTTAAACTATTACATACTAATTCAGAGCCAAAACATAAGGCTCAATGACTTCATTACATTGGAAATGATAACCAAGAAACTAACTAAACTAACTCTAGGGTACTGGGGACAATCCATCGCTATGACTCCAGGATGCTCGTCACTCCAGTCCAATCCCGTTGAGTGTGTAAGATCATCATCCGACTTACCTGAAAACCAATGACAAATAACGAAGGGTGAGCGATAACGCTCAGTAGGACTTAATATCTCGTGTAAACAAGCATGCTTTAAGTGATAATGTCTTGTAAAGTAGGTCCACTAGAGAGAACATCAAGTATAGTCAAGAGAGTAATAGTACAAGATAACAATGTGAACGGTAATACATTTCAAAAGATATTGCAAAACTAGGATGATAAAGAACTGGCCATGTAACTAAGATAGCGTGTACGAGATAGCATGTATGGTTGCACAACAATGCACTAGTCACGATAGCAAGTATCGTGTGTTTGGTTGATCATTTTATCAACGAGAAAGTCTAGTATTGTGATTGATTGATTGATTGTCTTAGATTAAATCTTGATAGTCATGCGTTTGGTGTATGCCATCACCTGTCCATTAGACCCCCACGAGTTATAGCCTTTCAGGTGCTCCTCCCAAGGACCAGATCAGGCCCTTATGTTGCCTAGTATAGTATGTTTGTTATCTTAGACAATCAACTGATGGCCAAGTAGAGTACCAAGAATAGATGAGAGTAGTAGATGAACTAGACGAGAGTGTAGAGAGAACGTGACAGATGAGAGGATATAGATAGTAGATGAGATAGGGACATTTCCGTAAAATGACGAGAAACACACGATAGTAACGGCTGTACGGCACCAGGTTGGGACCAGCGTCTGGTAGAAGTCACAACCGTCCCCTTAGCCGTGCTAGGTACAGGGGTCAGGTGGTCCGGCGTGAACTCAAGACAAGAAGGAAAAACTAAGGCCATGATAGTACTAACCCCTAAGGTGTAACAGGTTTTAGGGTACAACCAGCTCGTTGACTAAGGACGTGCGCCAAAGCCAAGAGACTTACGAAGGTCTTGACAAGGAGTCCCTGGTCCAGTCGAGAGTTATTCCCGGTGGAGAGGTGGTCCAAGTCAAGGGAAACAAAGTGTGTAAAAACGGGTCCGTCGTGCCTCGAGTGCTCGAAGGCCGAGGGAAAACGGTTAACGGTAGATAAAATGCGCGAGTAAAACGAAACAATTGTATTTATAAAATGGTAATTTAGTCATTTATTTCACTAATTAACCGAATACATTATTGCATAATTTATCAAGGTCAAATGGCATTAATAATGTTGTGTGTGCGTAAGTGTAAAGAAATCTTAAGGATATGACAAGTCGTGCAAATGTCATTTTAAATAATTAAATTTATTATTAATGCCATTTATAATTTACCAAGTCGAATTAACTATAACATGGGTTAATCATGGCTAATAAGGAGTATATAGTCTAATCAGCAGGGATATGAGCACAATTATTTGTTCTGGCCGAAATTTTAAGAAGGCGACGGGGGTGCCCGTCGCGATCAGTCGCGACGGGGCGCATGGTGCGCGTTAAGCAGCGTACGCACGTATGGGTCGGGGTGCGGACGCGTTACTGGCGCGGTCGCCGGCCCGGGCGCGACAGCGGCTTGCGCTGGAATCACGGCGGCACAGGCAGCCGCGTTATGAACGTGTCGCCTTAGCCGGCCGCGACCTCCCGTATCGCGGCGGTCGCGCCGCCGCGATATCAGGATGTCCAGCCTTTTTCTCTTTTTCTCTGGGTGGACCCTTCTTGACACAGGGTCATTCTAAATTCAGTATAAAATCGCACGGTGATCCAAAAAGTACGAACCAGTTTTAAACGAAGTAGACATGTATATCTATCAACATGAACGATTAATTTGAAAATAGACAAGGTTTAAATATACATTGATCAGGTTACTTTTCAGTGACCTAAACAGGCGCAGTCAGGATTCAATGAATTAATTAGAGGTGTATACATGATGAAAAATTACGAAACTAGGGGCGTTCAAAATCTGACAGGATGTAGTATTTATGATAATTTTATCATGATCTGAAATCGAGTATAAACAGGGTTCATAAGCAATCATGAAGGATCGAGTGCATGTATCTGACAGAGTTTCAAATTAATTCTCTCTCATGGGAGATCAAAATAGAACGAAACGAAGGGAGTTTGAAAGCTATTGCACTGTAGTATCATTGAGAATTTTCTCATAGCATGGGAATAAGTACGTGTAGGGAATTAGAGAAAACATGAGATTTCAGGTTCATGGTGACAGCAGGGTTTCATGAATTAAATTCGCCCAAATGGATGAACAGAATACAACAAAACTATAAAGCTTTTGAAGAGGTACATAAGGCTACCTAGAATAATTTTTACACAATTGTTTCTTGAGAGATTGTCTGCCTTTTCGTGAAGTAAGAAAGCCCTAGTTTGAATGACAAAAATAAGAGAAATCCCTCCTTGATCCAAGCTTTCTCCCCTTGCTCTCCACGTCCAGAACTCCTTCTCTTCGTCCTCCAGAACTCCAACCACGTTCTATGGGGTTCATAGGGTCAGATGAGAGGTGTATAGGGTGGTAATAGAGTCCATACAACTCAAACTCTTCTCTTCTCTTCCAACTCCGAAATTAGCAATTATCCACCTACTTTCTAGCAATTATCTACCTAATAGGATGGGGAAGAGGTTTAATTTCGTGGTAGAGGGTTTGGGTAGGTTTAGGACTCTTGTAAGGATATTTATAAGCTAGTTTAGTCATTATCTTACCCACTTTTTATTTTATTTAAATATTAACTCCGAATTTCTTTATTTATCTTCCTCCTTTCTAGCATTTGTCACCTAATTGGCTTGAAGAGAGATCTAATTTCGTGGTCAAGGGTTAGGATGGGATGAGGACTCCTTCTTTGGATAATTTTGGGTTAATTAGTATTTATCTTAACCCTTTTCTAATTATCAATTATTTTAAGTACGAATTTCCTTAATTAGCTCCCATCCTATGATGGGCTCTTCACATTTGGGCCCAACAATTCATGCTTGGACCCTTAGGATAACCCATTACTAATTTTACTTAATGGGTTTTAGTTTAATTCTATTGATTCACCTTTTATTCTTATTTAAATTTATTTATTCATTCAATTTCTTATTTTAATTTGATGTAAAATTATTTATCCCAATATTTCTAACTTTATTCCTCATTTGGGCTCTTGCTTTTGCCCAATAACTTATGTATGGCTCAATTGTACAACCCATATTAATTTACTTAATGTTTAATTATCCTTTGTTAGATAATTATTCATGGCCAAAATTGTCTATTGGTCCGATTATCATAATGGACTATTAACCATATTATTTAAAGTCTATCCACATGTTTATTTTAATTTATCCCCTTTAGGTCATAAAATAATGGGTTCTTCGACTTATTCCTTAATTACGATAATAAGTCGCGTAATTTCTTAAACTTAGTTCAAATGATTTTTCTATGCCCAAATTTCATGATGGGTCATTAGAAAACATTGTTTAAAGTATAACTACTATTTTTACGAAGTTTTTATAAGGGTTTATACGCATGCAATAATGATGCGTACCGTTTTAACTAATTGAATTATTAATTGATAAAATTTCAATTATCCATAATTTTTAATTAATGGATTTTCCGGGGTACTACATCCTCCCCCACTTAAATAGAATTTGGTCCTCAATTCATATGATATGATACGATTACCTATCTACTCGGAAATTTCATTCCATCATCTCCCCCACTTAAGACTTTGCTATCAAGAAAATGATATGAATTTAACTAAGGGTTTAGTGATGATACCTTGTCCACCTTTATTGGCACGATTTATATCCACAAGAGCTTGTAACTGTTGTTGGCATGGAGTTTGGTTCTTCTTTATTGGGCAATCGATGACGCGATGTTGTTGGCTTCCACAACGTAAACATCTGCCCAATTTCTTCAACAATTATCAATTCGATGCCCCTGGCTTTTTACAAAATTTACAAAATTCCTTCCGCTTCACTTCTCCTTTCATTCTCTTATCATCGTTTGGTTGATTCTCTATTATCATAGAGCTGAGATCCTTGGCGTTAGTGTGTGGTTCTTTTAGAAGAGGGCAGTCTTGTATCCGATGCTCCAAACTGCCACATCGCAAACATGCTCCTACTTTCCGCCAGCATTCCTTAGTCACATGACCTGGCTTGCTACAATGAAGGCAGATGATCTTGCTATGTTTCTTTTGTGTGTTCACCTTCTTGTCTTGGTTAATTGTATCTTTTTTCTCGTTCTTTTTATCCACTTTTCCAATCTTCTTGGTCGTTCTCAAGGCTCCTTTCAGCAGTTGGGCAACTTTCTGACATGCCCGGACAAACTTTTGAGTTGACCTCATTCATCTTGCAGGGGCATACGTTCGGCGTCTATTAAGAGTTCCTTCAAGAATAGGGTTGGCATTAGGGTGCTAAAGTAATATTTAAGTTGATATATATATAGATAAATGTATTCAGATCTTAACCATGGTTCTACCCAATCCTCACATAGGTATGGTAGTTGACTTAGACACATGTCAGGGCAGTTCACCTAGAACATCCTAAGACCAAAAATATTCCTAATAAGGACATCCTAGGCTCTGATACCAACTGTCATGCCCCGCCAATTTAGCAGCGGAATAAATCGGGGAGGCATAAAAGCAAGTATGGTAACGTAAATTGTCATACATTTGTAAATATCAGAGCAACTAATGAACAATAATTGCAATTAAAACTCATCATTTTATTGATAATTCATTTAAACTATTACAACCACTAATTTAGAGCCAAAACATAGGGCTCAAGACTTCATTACATTTGGAAATGATAACCAAGCAACTAACTAAACTAACTCTAGGGTACTGGGGACAATCCATCGCTATGACTCCAGGATGCTCGTCACTCCAGTCCAATCCCGTTGATGTGTGTAAGATCATCATCCGACTTACCTGAAAACACAATGACAAATAACGAAGGTGAGCGATAACGCTCAGTAGGACTTAATATCTCGTGTAAACAAGCATGCTTTAAGTGATTAATGTCTTGTAAAGTAGGTCCACTAGAGAGAACGATCAAGTATAGTCAAGAGAGTAATAGCAAGATAACAAGTGAACGGTAATATATTTCAAAAGATTATTACAAAACTAGGATGATAAAGAACTGGCCATGTAACGAGATAGCGTATAACGAGATAGCATGTATGGTTGCACAACAGTGCACTAGTCACGATAGCAAGTAACGTGTGTTGGTTGATCATTTTATCAACCGAGAAAGTCTAGTATTGTGATTGATTGATTGATTGTCTTAGATTAAATCTTGATAGTCATGCGTTTGGTGTATGCCATCACCTGATCATTAGACCCCCACGAGTTATAGCCTTTCAGGTGCTCCTCCCAAGAACTAGATCAGACGCTTAATATGTTGCCTAGCATAGTCATGTTTGTTATCTTAGACAATCAACTGATGGCCAAGTAGAGTACCAAGAATAGATGAGAGTAGTAGATGAACTAGACGAGAGTGTAGAGAGAACGAGAACAGATGAGAGGATATAGATAGTAGATAAGATAGGGACATTTTCGTAAAATGACGAGAAACACACGATAGTAACGGCTGTACGGCACCAGGTCGGGTACCGACAGTCTGGTAGAAGTCACAATCGTCCCCTTAGCCGTGCTAGGTACAGGGGTCAGGTGGTCCGGCGTGAACTCAAGACAAGAAGGAAACACTAAGGCCATGGATCGTACTGATCCCTAAGGTGTAACAGGTTTTAGGGTACAACCAGCTCGTTGACTAAGGACGTGCGCCAAAGCCAAGAAGATTACGGAGGTCTTGACAAGGAGTCCCTGGTCAGTCGAGAGTATTTCCGGTGGAGAGGTGGTCCAAGTCAAGGGAAAGTGTGTAAAAACGGGTCCGTCGTGCCTCGAGTGCTCAAAGGCCAAGGGGAAAACGGTAACGGTAGATAAAATAAAATGCGCGAGTAAAACGAAAACAATTATATTTAATAAAATGGTAATTTAGTCATTTATTTCGCTAATTAACCGAATACATTATTGCATAATTTATCAAGGTCAAATGACATTTAATAATGTTGTGTGTGCGTAAGTGTAAAGAAATCTTGAGGATATGACAAGTCGTGCAAATGTCATTTTAAATAATTAAATTTATATCATTAATGTCATTTATTAATTTACCAAGTCGAATTAACTATAACATGGGTTAATTATGGCTAATTAGGAGTATATAGACTAATCAGCAGGGATATGAGCACAATTATTTGTTCTGGCCGAAATTTCAAGAAGGCAACGGGGGTACCCGTCGCGATCATGTCGCGACGGGGGTGCCCGTCGCGATCATGTCGACGGGGCACCATGCGCGGTTAAGCAGCGTATCGCGACGGGGGTGCGGACGCGATTATTGTCGCGGTCGCCGGCCTGGGCGTGACACCGGCTTGCGCTGGAATCGCGGCGGCACAGGCAGCCGCGTTATGAACGCGTCGCTTTAGCCGGCTGCGACCTCCCAGTATCGCGGCGGGTCGCGCCGCCGCGATATCAGGGATGTCCGGCCTTTTTCTCTTTTTCTCTGGGTGGACCCTTCTTGACACAGGGTCATTCTAAATTCATTATAAATCGCACGGTGATCCAAAAAGCACGAAACTAGTTTTAAACGAAAGTAGACATGTATATCTATCAACATGAACGATTAATTTGAAAATAGACAAGTTTTAAACATGCATTGATCAGGTTAATTTTTGGTGACCTTAATAGGCACAGTTAGGATTCAACGAATTAATTAGAGGTGTATACATGTTGACAAATTACGAAACTAGGGGCGTTCAAAATCTGACAGGATGTAGTATTTATGATATTTTATCATGATCTGAAATCGAGTATAAACAGGGTTCACAAGCAATCATGAATGATCGGGTGCATGTATCTGACAGAGTTTCAAATAATTAATTCTCTCTCATGGGAGATCAAAATAGAACGAAACCAAGGGCGTTTGAAAGCTATTGCACTGTAGTATCATTGAGAATTTTCTCATAGCATGGGAACAAGTACGTGCAGGGAATTAGAGAAAACATGAGATTTTAGGTCATGGTGACAGCAGGGTTTCATGAATTAAATTCGCCCAAATGGATAAACAGAATATAGCGAAACCATAGGGCTTTTGAAGAGGTACATGAAGGCTACCTAGGATAATTTTTACACGATTTTTTCTTGATAGATTGCCGACCTTTTTCGTGAAGTAAGAAAGCCCTAGTTTGAATAACGAAAATAAGAGAAATCTCTCCTTGATCCAAGCTTTCTCCCCTTGCTCTCCACGTCAGAACTCCTTCTCGTCGTCTCAGAACTCCAACCACGTTCTATGGGGTTGATAGGGTCAGATGAGAGGTGTATAGGGTGGTAATAGAGTCCATACAACTCCAAACTCTTCTCTTCTCTTCCAACTCCGAAATTAGCAATTATCCACCTACTTTCTAACAATTATCTACCTAATAGGATGGGGAAGAGGTTTAATTTCGTGGGTAGAGGGTTGGGTAGGTTTAGGACTCTTGTAAAGATATTTATAAGCTAGTTTAGTCATATCTTACCCCCTTTTTAATTTATTTAAATATTAACTCCGAATTTCTTTATTTATCTTCCTCCTTTCTAGCATTTGTCACCTAATTGGCTGAAGAGAGATCTAATTTCGTGGTCAAGGGTTAGGATGGGATGAGGACTCCTTCTTTGGATAATTTTGGGTTAATTAGTATTTATCTTAACCATTTTCTAATTATTAATTATTTTAAGTACGAATTTCACTTAATTAGCTCCCATCCTATGATGGGCTCTTCACATTTGGGCCCAACAATTCATGCTTGGACCCTTAGGATAACACATTACTAATTTAACTTAATGGGTTTTAGTTTAATTCTATTGATTCACTTTTATTCTTATTTAAGTTTATTTATTCATTCAATTTCTTATTTTAATTTGATGTAAAATTATTTATCCCAATATTTCTAATCTTTATTCATCATTTGGGCTCTTGCTTTTGGCCCAATAACTTATGTATGGCTCAATTGTACAACCCATATACTTAATTACTTAATGGGTTTAATTATCCTTTTGTTAGATAATTTATTCATGGGCCAAAATTGTCTATTGGTCCGATTATCATAATGGACTATTAACCCATATTATTTAAAGTCTATCCACATGTTTATTTTAATTTATAATCCCCTTTAGGTCATAAAATAATGGGTTCTTCGACTTATTCCTTAATTACGATAATAAGTCGCGTAATTTCTTAAACTTAGTTCAAATGATTTTTCTATGCCCAAATTTCATGATGGGTCATTAGAAAACATTGTTTAAAGTATAACTACTATTTTTACGAAGTTTTTATAAGGTTTATACGCATGCAATAATGATGCGTACCGTTTTAACTAATTGAATTTATTAATTGATAAAATTTCAATTTATCCATAATTTTTAATTAATGGATTTTCCGGGGTACTACATCCTCCCCCACTTAAATAGAATTTGGTCCTCAAATTCATATGATATGATACGATTACCTATCTACTCGGAATATTTCATTCCATCATCTCCCCCACTTAAGACTTTGCTATCAAGAAAATGATATGAATTTAACTAAGGGTTTAGTGATGATACCTTGTCCACCTTTATTGGCACGATTTATATCCACAAGAGCTTGTAACTGTTGTTGGCATGGAGTTTGGTTCTTCTTTATTGGGCAATCGATGACGCGATGTTGTTGGCTTCCACAACGCAAACATCTGCCCAATTTCTTCCAACAATTATCAATTCGATGCCCTGGCTTTTTACAAAATTTACAAAATTCCTTCCGCTTCACTTCTCCTTTCATTCTCTTATCATCGTTTGGTTGATTCTCTATCATCATAGAGCTGAGATCCTTGGCGTTAGTGTGTGGTTCTTTTAGAAGAGGGCAGTCTTGTATCCGATGCTCCAAACTGCCACATCGCAAACATGCTCCTACTTTCCGCCAGCATTCCTTAGTCACATGACCTGGCTTGCTACAATGAAGGCAGATGATCTTGCTATGTTTCTTTTGTGTGTTCACCTTCTTGTCTTGGTTAATTGTATCTTTTCTTCTCGTTCTTTTTATCCACTTTTCCAATCTTCTTGGTCGTTCTCAAGGCTCCTTTCAGCAGTTGGGCAACTTTCTGACATGCCCGGACAAACTTTTGAGTTGACCTCATTCCATCTTGCAGGGGCATACGTTCGGCGTCTATTAAGAGTTCCTTCAAGAATAGGGTTGGCATTAGGGTGCTAAAGTAATATTTAAGTTGATAAATATATATAGATAAATGTATTCAGATCTTAACCATGGTTCTACCCAATCCTCACATAGGTATGGTAGTTGACTTAGACACATGTCAGGGCAGTTCACCTAGAACATCCTAAGACCAAAAATATCCTAATAAGGACATCCTAGGCTCTGATACCAACTGTCATGCCCCGCCAATTTAGCAGCGGAATAAATCGGGGAGGCATAAACAAGTATGGTAACGTAAATTGTCATACTTTGTAAATATCAGAGCAACTAATGAACAATAATTGCAATTAAAACTCATCATTTTATTGATAATTCATTTAAACTATTACAACCACTAATTTAGAGCCAAAACATAGGGCTCAATGACTTCATTACATTTGGAAATGATAACCAAGCAACTAACTAAACTAACTCTAGGGTACTGGGGACAATCCATCGCTATGACTCCAGGATGCTCGTCACTCCAGTCCAATCCCGTTGATGTGTGTAAGATCATCATCCGACTTACCTGAAAACACAATGACAAATAACGAAGGGTGAGCGATAACGCTCAGTAGGACTTAATATCTCGTGTAAACAAGCATGCTTTAAGTGATTAATGTCTTGTAAAGTAGGTCCACTAGAGAGAACGATCAAGTATAGTCAAGAGAGTAATAGTACAAGATAACAAGTGAACGGTAATATATTTCAAAAGATTATTACAAAACTAGGATGATAAAGAACTGGCCATGTAACGAGATAGCGTATAACGAGATAGCATGTATGGTTGCACAACAGTGCACTAGTCACGATAGCAAGTAACGTGTTTTGGTTGATCATTTTATCAACCGAGAAAGTCTAGTATTGTGATTGATTGATTGATTGTCTTAGATTAAATCTTGATAGTCATGCGTTTGGTGTATGCCATCACCTGATCATTAGACCCCCACGAGTTATAGCCTTTCAGGTGCTCCTCCCAAGACTAGATCAGACGCTTAATATGTTGCCTAGCATAGTCATGTTTGTTATCTTAGACAATCAACTGATGGCCAAGTAGAGTACCAAGAATAGATGAGAGTAGTAGATGAACTAGACGAGAGTGTAGAGAGAACGAGAACAGATGAGAGGATATAGATAGTAGATAAGATAGGGACATTTTCGTAAAGACGAGAAACACACGATAGTAACGGCTGTACGGCACCAGGTCGGGTACCGACAGTCTGGTAGAAGTCACAATCGTCCCCTTAGCCGTGCTAGGTACAGGGGTCAGGTGGTCCGGCGTGAACTCAAGACAAGAAGGAAACACTAAGGCCATGGATCGTACTGATCCCTAAGGTGTAACGGTTTAGGGTACAACCAGCTCGTTGACTAAGGACGTGCGCCAAAGCCAAGAAGACTTACGGAGGTCTTGACAAGGAGTCCCTGGTCCAGTCGAGAGTATTTCCGGTGGAGAGGTGGTCCAAGTCAAGGGAAAGTGTGTAAAAACGGGTCCGTCGTGCCTCGAGTGCTCAAAGGCCAAGGGGAAAACGGTAACGGTAGATAAAATGCGCGAGTAAAACGAAAAATTATATTTAATAAAATGGTAATTTAGTCATTTATTTCGCTAATTAACCGAATACATTATTGCATAATTTATCAAGGTCAATGACATTTAATAATGTTGTGTGTGCGTAAGTGTAAAGAAATCTTGAGGATATGACAAGTCGTGCAAATGTCATTTTAAATAATTAAATTTATATCATTAATGTCATTTATTAATTTACCAAGTCGAATTAACTATAACATGGGTTAATTATGGCTAATTAAGGAGTATATAGACTAATCAGCAGGGATATGAGCACAATTATTTGTTCTGGCCGAAATTTCAAGAAGGCAACGGGGGTACCCGTCGCGATCATGTCGCGACGGGGGTGCCCGTCGCGATCATGTCGCGACGGGGCACATGGGCGCGTTAAGCAGCGTATCGCGACGGGGGTGCGGACGCGATTATTGTCGCGGTCGCCGGCCTGGGCGTGACACCGGCTTGCGCTGGAATCGCGGCGGCACAGGCAGCCGCGTTATGAACGCGTCGCTTTAGCCGGCTGCGACCTCCCAGTATCGCGGCGGGTCGCGCCGCCGCGATATCAGGGATGTCCGGCCTTTTTCTCTTTTTCTCTGGGTGGACCCTTCTTGACACAGGGTCATTCTAAATTCATTATAAATCGCACGGTGATCCAAAAAGCACGAAACTAGTTTTAAACGAAAGTAGACATGTATATCTATCAACATGAACGATTAATTTGAAAATAGACAAGTTTTAAACATGCATTGATCAGGTTAATTTTGGGTGACCTAATAGGCACAGTTAGGATTCAACGAATTAATTAGAGGTGTATACATGTTGACAATTACGAAACTAGGGGCGTTCAAAATCTGACAGGATGTAGTATTTATGATAATTTTATCATGATCTGAAATCGAGTATAAACAGGGTTCACAAGCAATCATGAATGATCGGGTGCATGTATCTGACAGAGTTTCAAATAATTAATTCTCTCTCATGGGAGATCAAAATAGAACGAAACCAAGGGCGTTTGAAAGCTATTGCACTGTAGTATCATTGAGAATTTTCTCATAGCATGGGAACAAGTACGTGCAGGGAATTAGAGAAAACATGAGATTTTAGGTTCATGGTGACAGCAGGGTTTCATGAATTAAATTCGCCCAAATGGATAAACAGAATATAGCGAAACCATAGGGCTTTTGAAGAGGTACATGAAGGCTACCTAGGATAATTTTTACACGATTTTTTCTTGATAGATTGCCGACCTTTTTCGTGAAGTAAGAAAGCCCTAGTTTGAATAACGAAAATAAGAGAAATCTCTCCTTGATCCAAGCTTTCTCCCCTTGCTCTCCACGTCCAGAACTCCTTCTCTTCGTCCTCCAGAACTCCAACCACGTTCTATGGGGTTGATAGGGTCAGATGAGAGGTGTATAGGGTGGTAATAGAGTCCATACAACTCCAAACTCTTCTCTTCTCTTCCAACTCCGAAATTAGCAATTATCCACCTACTTTCTAACAATTATCTACCTAATAGATGGGGAAGAGTTTAATTTCGTGGGTAGAGGTTTGGGTAGGTTTAGGACTCTTGTAAAGATATTTATAAGCTAGTTTAGTCATTATCTTACCCCCTTTTTAATTTATTTAAATATTAACTCCGAATTTCTTTATTTATCTTCCTCCTTTCTAGCATTTGTCACCTAATTGGCTTGAAGAGAGATCTAATTTCGTGGTCAAGGGTTAGGATGGGATGGGGACTCCTTCTTTGGATAATTTTGGGTTAATTAGTATTTATCTTAACCATTTTCTAATTATTAATTATTTTAAGTACGAATTTCACTTAATTAGCTCCCATCCTATGATGGGCTCTTCACATTTGGGCCCACAATTCATGCTTGGACCCTTAGGATAACACATTACTAATTTAACTTAATGGGTTTTAGTTTAATTCTATTGATTCACCTTTTATTCTTATTTAAGTTTATTTATTCATTCAATTTCTTATTTTAATTTGATGTAAAATTATTTATCCCAATATTTCTAATCTTTATTCATCATTTGGGCTCTTGCTTTTGGCCCAATAACTTATGTATGGCTCAATTGTACAACCCATATACTTAATTTACTTAATGGTTTAATTATCCTTTGTTAGATAATTTATTCATGGGCCAAGATTGTCCATTGGTCCGATTATCATAATGGACTATTAACCCATATTATTTAAAGTCTATCCACATGTTTATTTTAATTTATAATCTCCTTTAGGTCATAAAATAATGGGTTCTTCGACTTATTCCTTAATTACGATAATAAGTCGCGTAATTTCTTAAACTTAATTCAAATAATTTTTCTATGCCCAAATTTCATGATGGTCATTAGAGAACATTGTTTAAAGTATAACTACTATTTTTACGAAGCTTTTATAAGGGTTTATACGCATGCAATAATGATGCGTACCGTTTTAACTAATTGAATTTATTAATTGATAAAATTTCAATTTATCCATAATTTTTAATTAATGGATTTTCCGAGGTACTACAGGCGGGAAGGGCAAAATTGGGTTTAAAAAATCTCACATCATCGCGGTTACAAGACAGTGGCGGTTCATGATGGTTTACCTCGGGAAGCCGCAACGCAGGCTGCGAGCTTTAATGACGGATGACGTGATTGGGTTGCAACGTGGGCGAATGAACGTACACCCGATGATTCCAGCGTGGCTTTTGTGCACGTCTATACGTTCACAAAGCATTTCTCATGTTTAAAATCATCACATTTTTCTAAATTTCCAATAAATAAAATTTTGGGGTGTTACAACTCTCCCCCACTCTCTCCAAATTTAACATATAAGAATTTACGGGCAAGTGCTACTAACCTGTAAAATTCTGGATATATTTTTGATAGCATCTTCCAATTCCCATGTTGCTTCTTCTTGTCCTCACTTATTCCATTGAATCTTTAGTAGCGGAACTTCCTTATTCCGAAGTTGCTTAATCTTTTGGTCAAGGATTTGCACATGTCTCTCTTCATATGCCAGGTTTTCTTGTACTTCCAGATTCTGGTATTCAATAATATGTTCTAGATCATAAACATATTTTCGCAACATTGACACATGGAAGATGTCATGAACATTGGATAATTGGGGTGGTAATGCGAGTTGATACGTAATTTCCCCAACTCTTCTTAATATCTCAAATGGTCCAATAAATCTGGACTAAGTTTTCCTTTAATCTCAAATCTCTTGACTCCCCTTCGGGTGACACTTTGAGAAAAACATGATCAGCTTGTTGAAACTCCAACTCTCTTCTTCGTCGATCAGCATAACTCTTCTGTCAGTCTTGAGCGGCTTTCATTCTATCTTGTACTAGCTTTATAATCTCTTTAGTTTCTTATATCATTTCAAGTCTAAGAATATGTGATTCCTTCAATTCAAGCCAACATAACGGTGATCTGCACTGTCGGCCATATAAAGCTTCAAATAGTGTCATTTGAATTGTAGACTGATAACTGTTGTTATAAGCAAATTCCATGATGGCTAAATGGTTACTCTAGTCATTTCCAAATTATAAAACACAGGCACGACACATATCCTCAATAATTTGATTTACCCGTTCCGTTTGTCCATCAATTTGAGGATGAAATGTCGTACTAAACTTCAGTTTGGTTCCCAATGCATCTTGTAGTTCTTTCAAAAAATGTGAAGTGAATCTTGCATCTTTGTCAAAAATGATATCTTTTGGAATTCCATGTAGCCGAACAATTTCCTTTAAGTACAAAGCTGCTAATATGTTGATAGACTATTTTGTTTTGATGGCCAAGAAATGAGCTGACTTTGTGAGTCGATCAATTATTACCCATATCACATCGTATCCACTACATGTTTTGGGTAAACCCACAATAAAGTTCATGTTAACACTATCCCATTTCCACTCTGGTATCTCAAGGGGTTTTAATTTCCCTGCGGGTTTCTGGTGTTCAGCCTTGATTTTCTAACATGTTAAACATCTAGCAATAAAATCTACAATGTCTTTCTTCATGTTACACCACCAGAAATTTTTCTTTAAATCTTGGTACATTTTGATAGCTCCCGGATGGATGGTATAATGTGCCCGATGAGCTTCCTCTAATATTTGTTTCTTGATTTCTGAATTATCCGGTACGTACAATCTGTCTCGGAACGGAATATGTCCATGAACATCTTCATTAAAATTAGGTTTGGAATTCAGTTTTTATCTGATTTCTATCAATGTGGGGTCATTGTCTTGTTGTTCACCATTTGCCTTAATAGATCAGATTGTACTGATAGGTTATCAATCATAACCCTATCTTCTTGTGGTTTAGCTTTCAGACTCAATGTAGAGAATTCTTCCAATAGTTTCCATTCTGTGACTTGCAAATGAAATATTTTAGCCATGGATTCCTACTGAGAGCATCAGCTACAGTGTTACCTTTTCCAGACTCATGTTCAATTCCTTATATGAAAATAGATATTTCAAACTTTTATGATTGGAGGACACTATGAATTGGGTATCATATAGATAGTGTCACCAAACTTTAGAGCAAAAATTACCACTGCTAATTCCAAATCATGTACTGGGTAATTTTTCTCACAATTCTTTAATTGTCTAGATTCATAAGCAATAACTTTTCCTTCTTGCATCAAACACATCATAATCCGATATTTGATGCATCGGTGTAAACTTCAAATATTTTTCCTTCTATTGGTAGGCCCAGAACTAGTGCGGATGATAAACACTCTTTCAACCTTTGAAATGCCTTTTCACAACTCTCATTCCACTCAAATGTAGTTCCCTTCCGAGTTAGTTGTGTAAGAGGTGAAGAATTCTGGAAAAATCTCTAACAAATCACCGGTAATAGCTGGCTATACCCAGAAAACTTCTAATTTCAGTAATGTTCTTTGGTTGTTCCCATCTTTGGATAGCTTCAATTTTATAGGAATCTACTGACAATCCTTCTCTAGAGATGACATGTCCTAATAACGTTACTTGTTCCAACCAGAATTCACATTTACTAAACTTTGCATACAACTTATGGTCCCGTAGCAATTGTAAAGTAACCTGTAAATGTGTTTCATGTTCTTCCATACTCTTAGAATAAATCAATATGTCATCAATGAATACAACCACAAACTGATCCAAATATGACCTGAATACAACAGTCATCAAATGCATGAAAGCAGCAGGGGCATTAGTTAATCCAAATGGCATCACTACAAATTCGTAATGCCTATATCTACTTCGAAAAGCTGTCTTTGTGAATATCTCCTTTTTGAATTCTCAATTGATGATACCCGGATCTAAGATCAATCTTTGAGAAATACTGGGCTCCAGACAATTAATCAAATAGATCATCAATTCTAGGAAGTGGGTATTTATTTTTTATTGTTAACTGGTTCAATTGTCTATAGTTTATGCATAGTAGCATAGTTCCATCCTTCTTTTAACAAACAATACTGGAGCACCCCAGGGAGATGTACTGGGTCTAATGAATCATTTCTCCATTAGTTCCATCAATTGCCTTTTTAATTCTTCCAATTCTTCCATCGACATTCAATAAGGTGTTCTTGAAATTGGTATGGCTCTTGGAACCAATTCAATGGAAAATTATACTTCTCTACTCGATGGTAGTCCAGGTAATTCCTCAGAAAATACATCGGAAAATCTTTTACTACTGGAATATCCTTCAATCTTATAGTATTCTGATTTATTAATGTCACAGAAGCCAAATATCCTTGACATCCTTTTTGCACCAACTTGCATGCTTTAACTGCCGAGATTATGAGTATTCTTCTGATACGAGGTTTATCAAAAGTCATGGAGTAAACCTCCTTACCCAGAAAAGTGACTTGCCTTAATTGACAATCCAAATTTGCATGGTGTTTAGATAGCCAATCTACCCCAAGAATTACATCATAATCCCACATCTCAAGGCATATCAAATCACTCAGAAAATTATGTTCTTTAACTAGAATTTGACTGGCAGGGTAATATTCCTTAAGTTTCTTATCCTTACTTAGAAGAGTAGCTACTTCTAGTTGTACAGGTAATGGAACTAATTGTATTCCCAAGGATCTAGCAAATTCTTGACTAATAAAGGAATGTGTAGCTCCTGAATCAAATAAAACATATGCAGGTTTAGAGTTCACTAAAAGTGTACCTTCAATAAGTCCGCCCTCTTGCGGAGATTCAGGTTCCACTTCTTGAATTGCTTGTAGACATCCTTGTTTGACTTGGGGATTCTAGGTTGCTGGTGCATTCTTCATCATAGGACATTTAGGAATCCGATGTTGATTACTTTCACATCCGAGGCAAGCACCCAACCTACGCCAACAATTCTCATCTTGTGTCCACTGAGATGGCAATGCTGACAAATGTCCTATTCCCAACTGGAGCTTTTCTTGCTTTCTTGGTGGAATGTTGTACTTTCGGGGCATTTCCCGTCTCAAACTTCCTTTTACGGTCAGTCATGGAAGAACTTTCACGGGACTTTTCTCTAATCGTTTCCACTGTTTTATTGGCAACTTCTAAAGCCAAGGCTCTTTTAACCATTTTCAGAATATGTGGTAATTAAATGGGGTGTTAACTGAGTAATAAAGTTTGAATGTAAACCGTTCATAAACACTTTTGCTTTCAATTTTTCTGTAGCTACTAGATGAGGAGCATACTTAGACAATCGAGCAAACTACGCTTCATATTCCGACACGATCATTCTAAGTTGCTTTAGATTAGCAAACTCATTAGCCTTCTTCTCCTGAACAACTTCAGAGAAATATTGCTCATTGAACAACTCAATAAATTCATCCGAACCTACCTGACTTGGATCCTCTATAGTAGATTCTCCAGTTTCCCACCATGCTTGGGCATCCCGATCCAATTGAAATGTCGCTAGACGTATCTTATCATCTTCTGCACATCGAATCACCTTAAAAATTCTTTCAATATCTTTTAACCAATTTTCAACCTCATCTAGATCCGTGCTACCTGCAAACCTTGGAGGATCTAGACTGCGAAAATCCTTAAACATATTTGTTCCATTATGAGTGTTGTTCTTAGCCACTATCCTCATCACTCGGGTCAGGTCATGCATTGAGCTTTCCATCTTCCTCCAGTTTGCATCGCCTCCCCCCATAATTAATTTAAGACAATATCTGAGACATCCAACAATTCATACATTAATATCATCACCCAAACCAGTATACACATTCATCACATACAAATTTTCTGTTATCACATAACATACAAATTTTTCATTAACAAGCCAAAAATATTTACATCACCATCATTCTTATCTTAATAAGCCTAAAATACTTACAACATCATCACTATCTTTAATCTCTCATCACCCATATACATGGAGAGTTATATATACAACCCACTACTACAAAAGAGAGGTTAACAAAAATAAGTTTATAATTTCCTAGCTTGCTTCAAGTTTGTGCGCAGATTCACAGACGGCTGCTGCTCACGCCCAGGCCCATGGTACAGCTCTCTTGCTACTTCAGATAGTACCTCCCAATACCCTTCAACCTGATGGAGCAGCATATCTTGTCCTAACTTCAGACTATCCAGATTGCACATTATTTGGGTCATAGTCTCCAAGGAAGCACGGGGATTTCCCGCCAGAAATGCGCCAGCAGTTAGCTTCAATACTTCCTCCTTTATTTGCACATGTGCTTCCCTTTGGGCCTGAGCATATTACTCCACATCCTGTCAGAGTAATTCCATTGCAGAAACTAGCCGTTCGTGAGCATTCATATCCATTCTGTAGCAAACAACAAATTAAGTATATACACATATACAAAATCACAATTACCTTTATAACTAATCCCAGGTTTCTACCCCAACTCACTGGTCATTTCCTAGGTTTACGGAACCTAAGGCTCTAATACCAAATTATCTGTCACGTCCTAATAAATGTCTATTTATCGAAAATGACAGAAAAATAGACTTAAGAAATATAACTTATATTCTTATACAACTATCGTCATTATTGCGGAAGCTTTAATTACATAGTACTCCTCGTAACAAATCCACAAGAGGAGTAAGAAAAAGAAAATAAAATAACATTTCCATTCTTCTAACTACAATACTAGAAAAGTAATCTAAGGAAATCCGTCGACTGTTGACCCGCTCAGCACACCCCCCTTAAGAGCTAGGCTCATCATGTTCACCTGAAAAAGTAAGATTTAATGAGCTAACAAGCCCAGTAGAATTCACACGTTCTAATCAGCAGGAGTATGATAATTAAAGAGATGAGCAGGAAGCTTAATTGGTAGCAATGTCAAATATGAAAGGTGGTTGTGTAATCATGACAACCAGATAACAATTATAGAACAAGAGTACTGAATCAACTTTCATAGATAAGAATTCTGGATAATAATCACATTCTGGCTCAAGTACATGTTAAACTCATTAATAAAATAAGATGATGACCAATCAACATGTATGATGAAATGCAAACATCCAGAGATCCATTATCGTTCCGCACGGCCATTAAACGAATTCGGGTGCTCCTCTCGGGACTGGATCAGCCCCACTTGCACAGGCATATATCTCAATTGAGTCCAAAGTCCCAAAAATTGTCATCATAATCATTTCTATTAAATATTCAAGTGTGGCACAAGTACTCAAGATCTCACTAGTAGGAGAGGATTGGGAGTCAATGTCAATGACTTCAGAAGGTTGTAGCTGTGTAGGAATCAATTATACTTTGGGGTGTTCAAGAACATTCCATAATTGGATGTGAATGAAAATTGAATGGTTCTTCTTAGCGTAAAGTAGTTGAAATCCAAGAAAATGAGAGGAACAACTAGTTGAGTTAATACCAAAGTGTTTCACCCTTGGTTGGACATGGAACAAATCAAGTTAAACACCACAGACAGGTGTATGTCGATAGCCAGAGAGTGGCTGTCGACAGCCACTGTCCATCCAGAACCAGATTTCTGGAACCTGGACACTATCTGTCGACAGGCCAAGGGTGGTTGTCGACAAATGAAGTCCATATGTCGACAGATGAAGGATATCTTTCGACAACTACTAGTCTTCTGCATTTCTGGGTTCTGGAAGCATGAACCTTGTCGACAGATGGGTTCTAACTGTTGACATTCGCAGACTAAACTTCAAGAAATGTATAATACTACCTCAGGAAACTCTACCTAGTGTTCCTATGACTCTAAGCATGCTTAACAACACCTAATGAGTCTGATCTACATTTCTAAACACTACTTTACATGAAGGAAAGAAATAGAACAGTAGGAGTACAAGCTTTACACATGGGTGGCAAGAAACTTAAGAAAGGATAATTACTAGAAGTACAACTCTTCTAAACAACATTTCCTTGCATCTGGTAGGAAGTTCTCCACAAGTATGCTTGGACATGACATGACCATTAGCTAAAACATGCTTACAATGGATAGGAAAAGCATTCCTAAGGAGATTTACAGAACCTAAGTATGAACGTGGTACACACTTGAACATGAAGTTCTTAACAAGAGAAGGGGACAAGGAGACAAGAAGGAGAGAATCCTACTTGACTGAGGAAGGATGAAGGTCCTTCTCCTCTCCCCAACGAAAGAACGAGCAGCAAGAGGAAGAAGAAGTCCTGTGGAAGTGGCAGCCATGACAGGTGCAATAGATGGAGTAGCAGCAAGGGCAGCTTCCGCAGGAGGAATAGCAGTAATAGCTACAGTAGAAGCAGCAGCAGCAGCTACGACAAGGTAGCAGTAGCAGTTTGGAAGGAACAAGTGGGTAAACTCTCATAAGAGTGTGCACAAAAAGGTATATATGCAAGCTCAAATCCATGCATGTACGGCACGTAGCCATACACTTGCCACCGTAAAACCCATCTTTCCCCTCCCAATGCCATGTTTACCATGGGGTTTTACCCCACTCACACGTAGTAAACTACGTGTAAGCTATTTACCCCTGGTGAGATGAGCCTTGCGTAGCCAAAGCTACGTAAGCAATTATTAAAAAAAAATAAATAGTTAACGTAAATAGGAGATAATTCAGCTGGTCCATTTGTCCCGATATTGTTGTATCCAAATGATGTCCAATTAAGTTGAAATTTCAAATATAAGCTAATTGGAAGGTTTTACAAATTATGGTGGTTTTAGTTTAATTTTAGAATTATTTTTTTACCCAGTAAAAATTCCCCGAAAAATCATTTCGTCGACTTAATCTTGATATCCGTACGTCAATAATTCTGGATATTTATATTTTTAATATCAGCATATTTTTCTGGAAATTATGGTATTTTTAGATTTCAATTTCGTTACAGAATTCTGGTGACGCCCTGTCGGAGTGCGCACCTTTGAAAACAACACTGAAATTATATTTATTAATATAAATTAATCCTAAATTAAAGATAATTACATCTCATGAAGGTAGTTATGTTTAACAATTAAAATCATCACATTTTTTCAAATTTCTAATAAATAAAATTTTGGGGTGTTACAGCCTTGGGCCTGCAGCCGTGTGGTTGCAGGAGTGGTGTTGGTTGGTCTCCACAGTTCTTGTCTTGTTGAGGTGGAGCGGCAGTTGGACCTTTCGTCCATGGCTGTGAGGCTGAGAGGTAGTCTTGTGTGGTTTGTACGAGTCTGTGGCTGGTGTCGCGAACTAGTTGTCGTGACTCTTGTGCGGCATGCCCTTCTTTAGCTAGTACACTTAAACGAGTGTTGCTGTTTATTTATTAAAGGTTGTAACATGTATGTTATCTAGAATGGTTTAATTATCTGCAGTTGTAGTACCATGCCTAGACAATGTTACAAGTTATTTAAATACATACTTATTTTTATTGTGGATTTATCGGCTTTGGGGAAGTTACCCTACTGAGCCAATGATTTGTGAGGCTCACCCCTTCTTCTTCCAGGTGAAGGAGAGCAGGAGGGTTCCCGTCCCTCTTCTAGTTCGAGACTACATTGTAGCGGGGTCGGGCCTACTGCACTAGTAGAGTAATTTTTCTTTTTGTTGTGCCTTGGGGTTGGTCCCAAGCAGTTGTACTATGTACTTTGACTTTAGTTCGGAACTGGATATGTACATTTCTTGTGAACATGTGTAATATATGGAATCTCATGTGTGATCAGTGCATTCTTTTATATTTCCACGGACATGTGTGTGCGGCTGGTTCACGGGAGACGGAGTCGGGTCAAGCTTGTTATTAGGTTAACAGGTTTTGGACGACATGGTCCGTCAAAGAGAAGCTCTGGGAAAATGCTCGCCTCATCGTCTTTCGCCTCCGTATCGTCCTTTGCGTTCGTGAGTCCCTGCTTCCTCCGTCATCGGAGGGTCCTGTTGTTGTTGAAGCAGAGCGTTCCATCGTCCTCGTCACCGTTTCGTTGCTGATTTTCAACAAACACATCGCCAATGTCGCCGGCGGTCTCGTCACCGCGGTGCGCAGTGGTTTGTGTGTTTTCTTCGTTGGCTCTGATGGTCTTGGTTGCCCCCCTCAAGAGGCCTTTTTTGGGGGGGATAGTGCCGATAGGGATCCCCCCCTCACTCCCCTTTGGTGCTCCCTATATCTTCTCCTTATTTCTGTCTCTCAATCTCGACTTCTCATTGCCCCTCCTCTGCTCTTTTCTCTAGTTTTTTAGCCCATTATAGTTGTTTTCCCCTTTCCCCTGCCTGTCGCCATCTTCTTTCTACACATTCTGTCGCTCCCCACCCTTCTATTCTCTCCCCCTTTCTGCACATCTAGTAGATGTGTTCTCTGCCCACTCTCTCCTGGCTCCCCATTGTGCTCTCTGTTTGGTTGTGCTTGTAATCTTGTTGTTGCTTCGGTGAGGGGTTGCTAGGCGTTATATTTTGTACTTCCTATTTTCTGTCTTGTTTGGTTGCTCTTTTTGCTTCTCAGGTCGGATCCGTTGTGGACCTTGAAGGTCAAGGGCTCCTTTGGTGGTGGTTCTATCACTCTTCTGGGTTCCCTTGACTTGGGACCTTGGGTATGACTTTGCTCGTGATTGCGGTTATTCCGTGCACAATCGCTTGTGTACATCTTTCGAGCTCCTATTGTAGAGATATTCTTTAGTCCCAATTGAAAGATAGTGAGAACAAGTGTGTGCTTATCAACAAGAGCATCACCTCTTCTCCCAAGAGGGCCCTTTTAAAGAAAAAAAACCCCAAACATAGGACAATACATCTCTGGGAGGCACACTTAATCACGTCTCTTCATTGGCGCCGTCTGTGGGAACGAATGAGAGGCCATGCACCTACCCTGCGTCTCATCTTCATGAGACCCGCACACCCTTATCCTCACTGGGGCTATGTAGAGGTATTCTTTAGTCCCACATTGAAAGATAGTGAGAACAAGTGTGTGCTTATCAGCAAGTGTCTCACCTCTTCTTCTAAGAGGGCCCTTTTAAAGGATATAACCCCAAGCATGGGGACAATACCTCTTGGGAGGCACACTTAAATCACGTCTCTCTCATTGGCGCCGTCTGTGGAACGAACGAGAGGCTATGCGCCCTACCCGCGCATCTCATCTTCATGAGACCCGCACACCCTTATCCTCATGGGGGGCTGTGTAAAGATATTCTTTAGTCTCACATTGAAAGATAGTGAGAACAAGTGTGTGTTTATCAGTAAGAGTCTCACATCTTCTCTCAAGAGCCCTTTTAAAGGACAAAATCTCAAGCATGGGGACAATATCTCTTGGGAGGCACACTTAAATCACGTCTCTTCATTGACACCGTCTGTGGGAACGAACGAGAGGCCATGCGCCCTACCCGAGCGTCTCATCTTCATGAGACCCGCACACCCTTATCCTCACTGGGGGGGGGGGGGGGGCTGTGTAGAGATATTCTTTAGTCTCACATTGAAGATAGTGAGAACCAGTGTGTGCTTATCAGTAAGAGTCCCACCTCTTCTCCTAGAGGGCCCTTTCAATGGACAAAACTCCAAGTATGAGGATAATACCTCTTGAGAGGCACACTTAAATCACGTCTCTTCACCTTTTAAACTGCACATTGAAGTTGCAGCAACTCCATCCGAGGGATCTCTACGGTTGTATGGAGTCTTTCCTCCTTCAAGCTTCATCAAGTTTTGCATGTTTATTGCACTTACCTTTGACCTGGAGCAACTACGGCTGTTCTATGTCCTTCCTTCTTTTGTCCTTTAGACAATGTTATCTTTGTGATCCGGCGCGTTTGGTGGTAGTGGGTAGCCACCAAACTTGTCCTATTTTATGGGCTGCCATGATCCCAGTTGTACTATGTACTGATCTTTTAGTGTAATATAATATTTTATTTTTTTGTCAAAAAAAAAATTGAGTTACCCATGACACCCGTAAGTAATCTCACCCTCTTCCCTAAAATATGGAGAGAAATTTACTCCTAAATAAGAAATATTTACCCAAAGACATCTACCCTATCAAACCAAATCTTAAGAGGTAACTGTTGCACGAGATAAGATCAAATGGTAGCTGATCCGTCTCCGTCTGTAGAGTGTAGACCGTTCGTTTCCACACCCCATCCATGCTACCGTCCATAACGAGTATTTAGTGGGCGCCTTTCTGGCATCGGCCGTGTGTGCAATCCAAGATCGGCCGCGTCACGAGCTCCAGATATCAACAAAAATGTAAGATCCAAAGTATCTGTTTCCAATACAGTTTAGTGACATGTGTTGGAATCCGTTGTATGGACTCCACTCGTCCTCGACCTTTGTCGGGACCTAGCCTACTCACTCTTGGAGGCATTCTGGCACGCTACACCTACAAAAGATTTGTTCTATGAATTTTCCTTTTTCTCTATTGCACAGGTGCAGGTGGGAAGGCGTTCTACAGTGACATTACAAGGATGGTGACAAAAGAGAATGACCAGGCTATTATTTTGGTAGAAACATACGATCGACGAAGATAGAGTAAATGCAATATATATGGGTCGTACATATGGGCAAGAAGATTGCTTGTAGGCCGGCTGCGTATATATATATGGTGAAATAAACCATTTAATGGGCCAATGGATAACAAATCGTCGATGGTTGGAAAAGCCAAAGATGAACTAAGCATGTGGAAAAAGATCAAGGTTAATTTTCCACACGTACGTGTAGAAGGGAAAGCAGCAGAGCAGCAATGAACTGGCTGGCAACACAAGATAGAAAGGCAAAATGGTCTGCTATGTTAGGGGTGCAGCAGCTGAAGGCCCCGAATCGGGCTGACACATATAGACTACGAAAACATGATCAGATAGGACAATCGATTAGTGTTTGATTACCTATCACACTTAAATGATCATTTGTATTGATTGATTTGTTGGGATTTAATTGATTAGTTGAGACTTAATCAATATTCTTGGTCATCAAACAAAATATTTCAGCATACAAAAATAAAGGGGCTTAAAAAAATGAGATGCCCCATCGGATTTGACTTTTATCATGGGTAAGAAGGGTTCAAACCCGATCATAGTACAAAAACTCCACTGCAACACCATGAGCAAAAGTGGATGGCCCACTGTGTGAAAATCTATATATCCAGACATACGAGCAAAAGCAAGAGAAGGTTGGTTTGAATAAAAATCCAGAAGAGCGGTCAGATCAGAAAGAGGACTCCAAAAAATATGCAAAGCAATTCTTTGATGACAAATGCTCAGTCCAAAAGAACAGAAAATGAAGACTACAAAATAAAGGTAGTCAAAAGTGCAGGATCTCAAGTTGAAAAGACAAATCTCATGATCGAATACAAGTGCCACCAATTCAGATATCAGTCAACAATGCAAAAATCAACTTTCAGCAAACCTCACTGTCGACGCCTTGGCATTTGAAGATCTAGCAACATGAAAAGTTGGTCAATATATAGAAAAAACCAAGTTTCAATTAAGTATGTAGTTGACTCCTTGGTGTCTCAAGATCTAACGTCATGGCAAATTCATCGATAAAAAAATCATGTTTCAATGAAGCTTGTTGTCAACTCCTTGGCGTCTGAAGATATATATAACATCATGAAAAATTCATCAATAACAAAATCAAGCTTCAGTGAAACCTGTTGTCTGACTCCTTGGCACCTGAAGATCCAACATCATAAAAAGTTCATCGATACCCAATCATATTTTAGTAAAACCCATTGTTGACACTTTGGCATCTGAAATTAATCCAACATCTTGAAAAGTTCATCAATAACAAAAACCAAGTTTCAGTGAAACTTATTGTCAACTCCTAGACGTCTGAAGATCCAGCATCATGAAAAGTTCATTGATAACCAATGCAAATCAAGTTTCACTGAAGCTCTTTGTCGACTCCTTGGCATCTAAAGATCTAGCGTCATGAAAATTTTGTTAATAACAAAAGCAATTTTCAATAAGACTCATTGTCGACTCCTTGAAATTGAAGATCTAGTGCCATGAAAAGTTCGTCGACAATAGAAACAAGTTTTGACAACCTCTTGGATGTCAAAATTCTCCCTCAGGCTTGCTGATCAAAACCCCACCATTCGGCTGCTTCAAACGAATAAGCTCACATGGGGATATAAGAATGGGGGTAAGGTGGCAGCATCACTGCTGCCCACCGTAGCAGGGAGAAGGGGGGCAAGTGGGAGCAAATCCGCTGCCCCCAAAAGGTGTGGGCTGTGTTGGCAGCCCATGCTACGCAGGCGGCCCAAAAGGGCCCATGGCCCATTAACAGAAGCATGTGCATGCTCCCAGTTAGCAGTAAGGATAAAGAAGAGGAGAAGAAGAAAAGAGGGGAAGAGAAAAATAGGAGGAAATGTTGTTCAAGGCTTTTGAAAGAGGGAAGTGCTACCTCAAGGTTGGGGGTGGGGGTTGAAGTGCTTCCTCGGTGAAAAGAGAGCAAAAGGTTTTTTGGAGAGGAAGAAGTTATTGTTTCAAATCTTGAGAAAAGAGAAAGAGAGGAGAAAGAATGAGAGAAAAGAGGATAGTCGAGGAAGAGAAAGGCCGAGCTTCTAGGAGATTTTTCATTTAATCAACTGTACTCCTTGGAGATTCGACAACTGTGGGTCTGTTTGATTAGGTGTAAAATTTTACTTAGGAAAAAGTTTTCAGGAAAAATATATTTTTTAAGCCATTTGTTATCCCTAAAAACGTAAATACGTAAACAACTTTCCCCTAAACTCCGGATTTGGGCATCGCCCGGAAAATCCCGGAGACCGTTTTCCCCGCAAACCCTCGACGCCTCTTTTCCCCTCCCCACGCGAAACCCCGAAACCGGCGCCATCTCGAGTGCAGAGGTGCTGCATCCCGGCCCATCGCCTCTCGCCGGCGCCATCGCCATCGCCATCGTCTCCGACCGGTGCATCGTCGTCCCAGGCGTCGGAACCTTGACGCCGTCGCTGGGATCACACATCGCCGTCCCGAGCACCATCGGCCCGAGCACGCCGACACCATCCCCAACCCTCCGGAGGGTAACCCCATTTTCTCGTCCTCTCCTTCTTCTTCTTCTTCTTCTTCACACCGCACCTCCGGCGGCGCTCTGCTCTGCGAAACCCCTTCTCCTCCTGATCCACCTCCTCTTCAAGCTGTAGATCCTCCAACCAGATCCTCTGCTCAAGTCTTACTCGGTGTTTTGCCTCTTAAGCCAGTGCACTCTGCCTTCTTCTCTTCCGAGGAGCTTCGTAGATCAGTGTCTCCTTTGGCCTCTCCGATCATTGCTGGAACTCCTCAAGATCGGCCGCCGTTTCCTAACATCCGATCAGTACATCTTTCATAGCGTTTTAAGTTCAAGGGTGACTTCCAGACATCTTCTTATCAAGTTTTTCTCAGTACGTGAGGATTCTCTTCAGCTCTTCTTGAAGGATTCTTATACATTCATAAGCAAATCTTAATTAGGTTCTTCAAATGGTCCTTAGATTTTAATGTTGATGAAGATTCTTCTTCTATAGTGCTTGCATATGGATCCAACTGTCTGGGCTTCCTGTTAAATTTTACCATTAGGCTTTGCTTTGTTCTATTGCTGACATTAGGTAACACTCTACCTATTGGGCCATTTAGAGGCCCAGTCCCTCATACATCAGGTAATCTTAAAATTGATTCATATAAAAGATGAACTTTAAGGTTCTGTTAAGGGCAAAAATGTTGATGAGCATATATAGTTCGAGACTGTTTGTTAGTAAGGATGAGCACTGTCTGCTTTCTCCATCAGGAACGACGCAAAGACTCTAGTTGTGACTATGACTTGGCTATTTAGAACCAGGTGGGTTTCAGGCTTCTGGACCAGTCAGTTGGCACCCCTATCCCCAATATGCTCTTTCAGAACTGTTTTATCATATATGAAGATTTTTCACCAGTCAGTTGCACCCCCTATCCCCAGGTGGGTTCCAAGGATATCCTCAGATTTGATCCAACAATCCCTTTTTTTCCATTGGCAGATCCAATGCACTTTCTTGTTATCTATCAAGTATTTGATTATTCTTCAGAGTAACTTCTTGTCTTATGTATTATCCATCTCTGTAATGAGCGGGGCACCATATTTGGGCAGAACCTTCTGATTTACAGAGCTACAATTAGCTTCCACAAATGTTGGCCAAAGGGAAGTGCCATGATGAACTTCAAAAATAATCTGAGTTGGTAGAGATCTTTCCTTTCAAAATATTGAGGCATCTGGCCTTCCAAAGATTACACATGACTGTTATGGCATATTTAAGGAAACTAAAATCCCTCTTAATTCTTGTTACTGTTACATTCATGATAGTTTGTGAATAATTCACACTGTCTGCAAAATCAAAGGAAGATTATTTTCTGGTATTCATGATTGTAATGTCTAGTTCATAAATACTGCCATATATAAGATCTTACTCGTGCATTTCCTGTTCACGTGTTAATCTTATTAATTCTTGAGCTAATTCTAATTAGAGCACTTGAAGCATAATGTAATTGATTATCAAACCAATAATGACATAGTCTATAAAACTGAATCCTTAATAACTTCTGGTTCTTTTTTGACTCCTGGTCTTTTTTTTAGCCTCTTGCTGGTTAATTGTTAGTCCATGGATATTTCATTAGTAACCTCCAATCCCTTTTTTCATGGGAATTAATTTCTGCTCCAATTTTGACGATTACAGAAGGTGGGTAATAGTCCCCTTAAGATAAACTAGAAATGCCCCTCTAGGTGCTGGATATTACCATCAGATCATTCGACTTTATGATCACAATACTGTAAAACCCCCAAAAGCAGGGGTGGGTGACATTTAGAACAACAAATGTTCTTTATGTTTGGGTATTGTCTGCACCCATTTCTGCAACCACCGGGCCGCAGATGAGCCAGCAGCCCAAAAGAGAGAAGCAGCGAATTGCAGCTCCAACAAGTAAATGGCATCCATGGTAAATATGCACAAAGGTGAGGGTTGTTTAAGCTAGAGGCTATGTCACCTCAGCCCTCATAAAGAGGCCTTTAAAAAGTCTCTTTTTCCATGGAAAAGCGGCTGGGGTGGAGAGAAGGTGAGAAGCGGCAGCCAGCAGAGAAGAGGCATCTGGGTGGGTCTTCTGGCAGCAAAAGGCAGCGGCAGAGGAGCAGGAGAGGAGGTTGCAGACTCCCTTTCGTCTGGGAATTTGTGGTGAGAGCAAAGGAGGAAAAAGAGAAGAGAGAGTGAGCAAGAGAGGAGGGAAAGAATTAATGTTTATTTTAGGGATTTCTCTGTCCCTTCTTCCTCTGTATATCCCTCTACGTTCTTACGTTCTTACGGGAATCCCAGAAACCTCTTCTTTATTTGATAATCAGATCTCCTATTGATGAATTTTTATTGTTTTGTTCTTTTTCTCCACCATTATGGTCAAAGTTTTATGTCGGCGATGTTCTGAACTGCAAGCTTAAGTACTCTGAACTGAAACATGGCGTTTTTGCTCTGGATTTATTATTATTATTTCTTATTCTGTTTAACCGAATACAGTTCTTTGAGACTGTCTATTCCTTTGTTCTGCTTTGTCACCGTGACCAGCAAGCATCCCTCCCATACATCGAATTGAACTTTATCAAGTGCTCACTTCGCTCTTTGGAGATCACACAGTGAAATGATCAGGTTCTCTTTCCGGGCCAATTGTAAGTTCTTAGTGATGGGTGATTGTTATGTTACCCCTTTGCTACGAATTGTTAACCTACCAAATTTGAGCAAGGCAAATGTATAATATAGCAGCCCATTATATGTTTCGAATGCTTTGCTAAACACTCACCTCCTTCATGTGAGATGTATTAGCATTAAATTTAAATAGATAATATATTTCCTCTTTACGTGATCCCAATTGAATTATTGCTTTATTTCTATCCACTGTCAAAGTTTCCCCAAATTTTAGTTTTATAATTTTGAAATCGCTCCTTGAGATGTTGATTTCAATTTCTCCTGTTTAGGCATTTAAATTCTGAACGGTGGTCCTGGGCAATGCCACCGTTCAGACTGTCTCACTGTGAGATAGCCACCGTTCAGACTGTCTCACTGTGAGATAGCCACCGTTCAGAGTTTCTGCATTGTAGAAAGTCCACCGTTCAGGTTCCCTTCACTGTGGGAGGCCACCGATCAGGTTTCCTTCACTGTGGAAGGGCCACCGTTTAGGTTCCTTTCACTGTGGAAGCCCCGATCAGTTTTCATTCACTGTGGAAGGGCCACCGTTCAGGTTCCCTTCACTGTGGAAGGCCACCGATCAGGTTTCCTTCACTGTGGAAGGGCCACCGTTCAGGTTCCCTTCACTGTGGAAGGTCACCGTTCAGGTCTCCTTCACTGTGGAAGGCCGCCGTTCTGAATTCCTTCAACATGAGATACACCGTTCAGGATTACAACGTTCTCCGGCCTTGGTACAAAATGGTCATTTCCTAGATATGTCCGGAAACCAGTACCATGTGTCATAATGTTGTTGCCTCCGGCATCACACTCTTGTTGGCACCGTCTCTATCATGGTGGACAAATGTCATGCACACCCCCCCCCCCCCCACATGTAAAATAAGGGGGTTGCTGCCGAATTTTCGCCGCGATGATTCCCGATTGGTTTGTGCCTATATAACCACCAAGCAACTTGTGTTGTGATACGGAACTATTGGCAAACATCGTGTCGCCGCTATCTGGCGAACATCATCCGTGTGCATTACCTTAGGTTGTTAGGTGTTTGCACTAAAAGATCATCCAACATATGATGGCAGGGATGATTCCCATCATGACAAATTACACCGAGTGACCCGGGTTTTACTTCGTCATGTTGTAATTATATCAGTTTATTTTTATACTTCGTGAGTGCAAAAGAAATAAATGAATACCGGTGCAATGTATGTCATCCGATTAACAAATCAAATGCAAAGACAAACAAGGAAAATAGCAATAACAACAAATAATAATAATAATAATGATAGTCACAAATGACGACAAAAGAAATGAAAATAGAGGAAATATCGAAAGAAACAAATAATTTCAAATTGACCATCAACATTCAGCTTGATCAGTGGTGCACATCCCCCACCGTTCAGACCATACTCATGCATACATGTGCCACTGTTCATGTCCCCATGAACAGCAGCCACCGTTCAGCCTGATCGGTGCAGGCAGCACTTCCCCACCGTTCAGCCATACATGCATCAGTTTACCCTCCACCGTTCAGCTTTATATGGCCACCGTTTAGCATATTGTGCATATAGGCAGGCCACCGTTCAGCTTTCTATGGCCACCGTTCAGCATATTGTGCATATAGGCAAGCCACCATTCAGCTTTCCATGGCCACCGTTCAGCATATTGCACACATGAGCAGACCACCGTTCTGCTTTCCCTATTCATTTCCAATCCCAATAAAGCCACCGTTCAGTCCCCATATACAGTATCCATCGTTCTGCACTGTTCATGCATATACATCACTACACACTCTCTCTCCAACCACTAACCCCCACCGATCTGCATTATTCATATACACGCATTGCCTCTTTCATTTAACCAACTCAAAATAATAAATAAATAAATAAATAAGTAAAACAATTTACAAAAAAAAATTAAATAAATCAAACCATCTAAAAAATAAAATTGCCACAAGTTCAAATCAAGAAGAATGCAACATCGTAATTTCGTATCAAACAAAAAAAATATATATGAATAAGATGGCTACAAAAATATAAATCTAAAGTTCACAATCAATAATCTTAAAAAAAAAGAGGGGTCAAATCAAATAATTTCGAGTTAACTTTCTAATTTGGAATAAAATTCAAATAAATTGTAAACTCAAATAAATTCCAAGAAACAAATGAAGAGATATTTGAAATCAATAAAGTCCCACAATAAATCAAGATATTAAGGTTGAATTAAATTGATGGATCAATAAATAAGAAGATAACCCTAACAAAAGATCAAACACAACTGAAAATCCAAAAGAAAATAAATCAAATCAAATAATGTTGGAACTAGTCCAACCTCTTTTAATAAATCCAAAATAACAGTAAAAATGCATCGAGTGTTATATTCTGGTCGTCTCACATTAGGCGCAACTAGATTTACTTTTCCGCGCATATTTTTTATCGGATGTTTTCGCTTAAGGCCACAAGACTCTTTATTCTGGCGATTATCAAGGGTTTTCCTTCTTAGAAGGATGTAATTAACGTCGTTGCGCTTAGGTAACGAAGGATCTTGTCCCAACCCGATCTCCATTTTCGTTTGACGAAGTCAGACGGCGCGCAAATAGACTCAAAGTCCTCCGACTCTCGGAGGCAGAACATGTTGTCGCTTTGGCGACTGGCACGCCTGCGCTCCACGATTATCGATTCATCTTTCGTTACAGTGGCTTACTTAGCACTAAACGAGACTTGAATTTGTAATATGCGGGTACACACATGAGAACATGATAATATAATTTCAATTTTAAATAATTTGTGATGGATCCAGAAAAATCCATTTCCACAAGTATCAAACATTTATCTGTTAAGCAGCAACTTTCACCACCTACTGACTCATATATGACTTCTTCTCTCACATTTCATTTCTCTCAACATTTATGTTTATCGCTTCTGAGAATTTTATTAACACTTTATTTTCTTCGAAGCAGAAAATTTTCCTTCAGTACCTAGTCTCTACAAGTGATCTTTTTATTCTCTCAACTTTGTCTCTTTTATATCATGATTATTTGCCTTATACATGGTAGCCTAGATTGTTTGTGGTTTTTTGATTTATTAGTTATTATTTGCCTTATATAATAATCATGTAGTATAAAAGGCAGGCATATAATACAAATTTGGTTGGTTGTTAAAGAGAACAGGCAGTAGTAGCAGTAGAAGACCGCATGTGGAATTAAAAGACGAGATAGAAAAAAAGAATGGCAATAAGGCAATCCAGTGCTTGCCATGGGGGGTTAGCAGATGAGAGATTAGAGGGAGATTACAGAGTGTGGAGTAGCTGGCCATGATTACAGAGTATCATCTTCTGCTGGACTTTTTACTGTAAACGGTAGACAAATGCAGAACAGCTGTTATATCGCTTGTTTGCACCTGTATCTCTTTAGTTTTTCGTTGGTTGCATATGATTATTTATTTTGGGTTTTTATTACTCACATAATTTTTTGAATTCATTTTGCATTTGCTAGCTTTTAACATATTTTATACTGTCTCAATAATTTCAGAAATTAATGGCGAACAGCATGAGTCCAAGGGCACAAGTGAAGATCATATGCTCATGGTGGGGATAATTTGTGGATATGGGACACCGACGTGTGCAATTTGTGGGCACCCATAGAGTTTATTGCTGTAGTTATCACTGAAAGAGACACCTGGAACTTTTTTAAGATCGCCATCATGTGGTGCGACACTTGACTCATGTATATGTGTTTTACAACTCTATTGCAGATTTTAATAGTTCTTTTGAAGTGATCTTTGACGATGGAACTAGAACAATGTTATGTCATTTTTATCTTTCACCTCTCAGCTCCTCACGTTCACCTGCTCCATCTCTTCAGTATTTGAGAGAATGTTTGAAAGATCTGGAAGTAGATCTCAATTTATTTAATGGACAGACACGTTTGGAGAGAATATTACCACCAACATGGAAGAACATGTACCTTGTAATGGCTTTGGGTTGGTCTGGTTGGAAGAGGGGAGAGCTTATAATATGTTATTTGTAATAAATAAATAAATGTCTATAATTAGACTTCTGAGTTAAGCGCAATTATATAGCGACGAGCAATTTAAATAATTAAATTTAGTTATTCCAAGTTTGGCCATGCTGACAGAATTCTAACAATAAGAATCGGTTAAATTCGGTATATCTACCTATTTAGACTCCTACCCGCTTTGCTATTGGATTGTAGCTGTGTTGAATATTTGAAAATTTTTTACATACAAACAAACACGCGAAAATGATTTTTGGAAAATATTTTACGGGAAAACAAACATCAGAAAATCTTTTCAAGGAAAACATTTACGTGGGAAACAAATGAACAATTATATTTTTGATTTTTCTGTAAAACTTAATCATTGGAAAAAAAATTTCTCATGAATATGTTTTACAAGTAACCAAACGGACCCTAAACCAATCCCTTTTCAAATTTGAGCAACTCCTTCAGTTTCAACCCCCACCCAACAACTAAGCCACATGTTGCTTCCACTTCATCATCAGGGTTATCAAAGCCCCCTCCATTTTATCTCGAATCTGAGCAACTCCTTCAGTTTCAACCCCCACCCAACAACTAAGCCACATGTTGCTTCCACTTCATCGTCAGGGTTATCAAAGACCCTCCATTTTATCTCGATCAATGTGACATGCGGGGAAGTGTGTGGATCCTAGATCCTCTCCAAGAAGCGAATGTAGTGGCTGGAGAGGTGAAGAATGGATTACACTGATCTTTACCACTTCTCCATCGGCCTCTTCCCTTTCTTCTTAAACATCAACTAAGTTTCTTTTCCTCCATCATCTATGCTACCATAGTCTAGTTGATAGATTGCAAGTCTAGAGGGAGGTGAATAGATTGTTAAAAATTCTCTTTAAGATTTTCTATAACAAACAACCTTAGAAACACTAAATGTAGAGATTATAGTTAGTGAGCAGCAGAAATAATGATAGAGACAATCACACATGCAACATAAATTTTATCTTAGTTCGGATCTCCTATCACCAAGAGCCCTATGTTCAATCCCTAAGAAATAACTTAGGATTCCACTAACCAAGGGTATAGTCCCCTTTAAGGATACTATACACATCCAGCTCCCGCTGGCCTTCTCTTCAACCTATGAAGAGGCAATACACCACACACAACAAGAAAAAGCGGATTTTCCGACGGACCAATTCCGTCGGAAATCCGTCGGCAAACAAACCTTCCGACAACTTTCCAACGAACGACAGTCGGAAACAGTCCGTCGGAAAAATAGCGTCAGAAATTACCGAAGGGAAAAAATCAGTCGGCAATCCGTCAGTACTTCCGACAGAAATATTCGTCGAAAAATTCTGTCGAAAATTCTGACCAATTTACCGACGACATAAAATCGTCGGCAAATTCTGACGGATAATTCGGTCAGAAAATATGTTAGAAATTTCGACAGATTCGTCGACGAAAATACCCGTCGGTAGTAGGTAACTTCTGACGGAAATACTCGTCGGCAAACCGTTGAAATTTCCAACGGATTTGTCGACGGGTAAATTCCATCGACAGTCTTATGTGTCGACGTTTTTACCGACGGACACCTTCCGTCGGAAAAACACCTCTTATTTTTTTTAAAAAAATACAATTTAATTAACAATGATAAATTACAAAACATGTTAAAAAATTCATACAAATATCCACAATAAAAAACAATTAACATAAACTCATCAATCACAACAAATATAAATCATACACAATAATAAGAAATAAAAATCAAGAAAGGTCTGCTGGATCGTCCGTTGTCCCCGCCTCATGATCGTCAGGTGCCGGAGGATCCTATATTAAAAATAAATAAATATTAGAAACATAAATAAAAAAATAATATACAAACATTATTTTCAAAATTTTAAATTTAAAACATATGAATATTCACTAAGTTTAATTAGAAAATATTTATGATCATTTACACATGAATTTTATTTTAGATTAGTGGTTTAAGCGTCGAATCCAATATGGGAATCCGAATAGAATTTCGTCAATTCTCACACGTCACTCTCACCCACCCAGTCGTGTCTGAGTGAACGACACGTCAATCAGATCTCTATTTCTAAATTTGGACCTCGGGTTGCGTGTTTTGATCCTTTTCATTTATATTTTTTTTAAGATTAGTGATTTGAGCACCAAACTCAAATCGGGAGTCCGATTAGGATTCTGTCAGTTCCCACACGTCACTGTCACCCACCCGGACATCTCGAAGTGAACGGCACGCCGATCGGATCCTTATTTCTGATTTTGGACCCCCAGATTGCGTGTTTCGATTCTTTACACTTATCTTTTTTTAAGATTAGTGATTTGAGTGCCGAACTCAAACTGGGAATCCGATTAGGAATCCGTCAGTTCCCACATGTCACTGTCACCCACCCAGTCATGTTGGAGCAAACGGCATGCCGATCGGATCTCTATTTCTGATTTTGAACCCCCAGATTGCGTGTTTTGATCCTTTACACTTATCTTTTTTGAAGATTAGTGATTTGAGTGCCAAACTCAAACCGAGAATCTGATTAGGATTCCGTCAATCCCCCACGTCACTGTCACCCACTCGGTCGTGTCGGAGTGAACGTTATGTCGATCCGATCCCTATTTTTGATTTTGAATTTCCGGGTTGCGTGTTTTGATCCTTTACACTTATATTTTTTTTAAGATTAGTGATTTGAGCGCCGAGCTCAAACCGAGAATCCGATTAGGATTCCGTCAGTTCCCACACATCACTATCACCCACCCAGTCATGTTGGAGCAAACGGCGCGCCGATCGGATCCTTATTTCTGATTTTTGACCCCCGGGTTGCGTCTTTTGATCCTTTACACTTATGTTTTTTTAAGATTAGTGATTTGAGCGCCGAACTCAAATCAGGAATCCGATTAAGATTTTGTCAGTTCTCACACGTCACTGTATCCCCCCCGGTCATGTCGGAGCAAACGGCACACTGATCGGGTCCCTATTTCTGATTTTGGACTGTCGTTTCTCTTGGGTCTCATGTGTTAATGGCGGGGGTGTACTTGGCCGCCATTTCTCTTGGGTCTCATGTTGAAATAGCAGGGTGTACTTGGCCCGCCGTTTTCTTGGGTCTCATGTGTAGGTCGACTTGGGTCCTCACGTAGGTCGACCTAGGTCTTCAAGTAGGTCGACCTATCCTCAAGCAGGTCGACCTTGGTCTTAAAGTAGGTCGACCTGTCCTCAAGTAGGTCGACCTGTGTCCTCAAGTAGGTCGACCTGTCCTCAAACAGATCGACCTACGTCTTCAAGTAGGTTGACCTGTCCTCAAGTTGGTTGACCTGTGTCTTCAAGTTGGTCGACATGTCCTCAAACAGGTCGACCTTGGTCTTCAAGTAGGTCGACATGTCCTCAAGTAGGTCAACCTGTGTCCTCAAGTAGGTCGACCTCTCCTCAAGTAGGTCGACCTAGGTCTTCAAGTAGGTCGACCTATCCTCAAGTAGGTCAACCTGTCCTCAAGCAGGTCGACCTAGGTCTTCATGTAGGTTGACTTGAGTTTTCAAGTAGGTCAACCTGTCCTCAAGTAGGTCTACCTAGGTCTTCAAGTAGGTCGACCTGTGTCCTCAAGTAGGTCGACCTATCATCAAGCAGGTTGACCTAGGTCTTTAAGTAGGTCTACCTAAGTCTTCAAGTAGGTCGACTTAGGTCTTCAAGTAGGTCGACCTGTCCTCAAGCAGGTCGACCTAGGTCTTCATCTATACTGGTTTAAAATCATGCGTCCACAAGCGTCGAACCCAAACTGGGATTCCGTTAGTTCCCACACGTCACTCTCACCCACTCGGTCATGTCGGAGCAAACGACACGTCGATTGGATCCCTATTTCTGATTTTGGACCCCTGAGTTGCGTGTTTTGATCCTTTTCATTTATGTTTTCTTTAAGATTAGTGATGAGCGCCGAACTCAAATCGGGAATCCGATTAGGATTCTGTTAGTTCCCACATGTCACTGTCACCCACCCGTCATGTCGGAGCGAACGACACCCGATCGGATCCCTATTTCTAATTTTGAACCCCCGACTTGCATGTTTTAATCCTTTTCATTTATGTTTTTTTAAGATTAGTGATTGAGTGCCGAACTCAAACCAGGAATCTGATTAGGATTCCGCCAGTTCCCACGCATTACTGTCACCACCCGGTCGTGTTGGAGCAAACGGCACGCCGATCGCATCCCTATTTCTGATTTTGGACTCCCGGGTTGCGTGTTTTGATCCTTTACAAATGTTTTTTTAAGATTAGTGGTTTGAGTGTCGAACCCAAACAAGAAATCCCATTAGAATTCTGTTAGTTCACACACGTCACTGTCACCCACCCGGCCGTGTCGGAGCGAACGACACACCGATCGGATCCCTATTTCTAATTTTGAACTCCCGGGTTGTGTGTTTTAATCCTTTTCATTTTGGTTTTTTTTTATAGATCTTTTTTCTATACATATCAGGTGACTTTTTTATCCTCCCATAAGTTGATTGTATGAAGGGGCCTTCTTTTTAGTCTTCTTAATCTGGATTTCTTTTTTCCTTTTTGAGCTCTTTGGACATCGACTCATAAATTGAGCTGGGTGGCCTCTAATTGTATGTGAGGATAGATATCAGACATGTCTTCAATGAGTTTTAAGCTATGGGAAGATGGGAAAGTCTTATTATCTGCCGCAGCTTTAGAGAAGTCGGGTGAAAAGTGAAAAAAATAGATTTCAATAATTGAAATATTATTATTTTTCACTCTAGCTACTTCTTAAACAAAACATAATAATATTTTTCACTCTACTTCTTAAACAATAATTGAGTTTTTTTAAGATTAGTGGTTTGCGTGTTTTAACAATTTAGATTAGTGGTTTCATTTCATTCAAACTATATGAAATTAATAGTAATACGGACCTGAGGGGCTTGCTGTGAGGGGCCTACTCCTCGGATGGCAGCGACCAGCTGCTCGACCATGGTACCAAGGTGCAGTGGCAGCTGCTGCGACAGCTCTTCTCGGATGAGGGTTCTAATGTCCTCTCCACCACTGCCGGGCGTTGCAGCAGATTAACTCGCGTAGGCCGGAGGAGCAACTGAACTCGCATATGAGGACAACAGTGGAGTAATATCCAGGCTGTCCCCAAAGCCGTACACTCGGCCCTTCCTCGCCCTACTGCTGCGTTGACCCAGGCCTCCGGATCCAAGTATGGCTGGGGAATGCCCTCTACATAGTGATCTGCCATCGTCCTGTCATAGCTCTCCTGTAGAACAATTAAAAATGTATTATTCAAATCATATTTTTTTAATATCTAAATTGAATTGAAAAATTATATTTTGACTTACGACAATCGTGCGAGCACTCTCGCTGACATAGTCATCCATCCCCTTCTGCTTATGAGTCCGATCAAATAACTCGCGTAATGTAGGGGCACGCTCGAGCTCGTGACGCTTATAATTCAACAAAATAGTTAATTTCACAATAATAATTAGTGTATTAAGCAATTGCAAGTTAATATGCTTATCAATTTCTGGCTGTGGGTCGCATAAGATACTGACCCACTAGTATGCAGATTCTTCTCCAGATGAGCTGCCCGATTGCGTTTAGCCGCCTGTGACCTCTCCTGCCATGGTCCAGTAGCCCAACGATGACAAAGGGACTCCCAATAGTCCCTCCTCATCCACACCGGGCCGTAATCCATCCAAGCTGTAGGATCCTGGCTACCTGCGATCTTCGCTGCATTGTCCCCGGCCTCCTACATCGACTTTCTGAAATTAGTCTGGGCAGTAGACTCCCAGACGACTTGTGCTCAAAGGAGATCCTTCGGTCTCATGAACATGTACCTCCGTTGTTTAGAAATGAAATTACTCAACTTTGTGCACTAACAGAGAGAGATAGTAATTAAAGAAATGACTTCAAATCAGTAAAAAATAATAATACCATGAACATGTCAAATAACAGATCTCGAACGGATAGGGGGAACTCTTTCCATGAGTCCACTGGTCCTAGAACGTGTGAGTGCAGCAACGATGTAATATAGCGGGAAGTAGGTCCTAGATCTATCTTCCCCCTGCAATTGCACATTAATTTTCTACATGAACTATATAACATAAATAACAAATACAGAAAGTTTGAAGTGATCAGTTTACCCAGAATCCAGCATGGCTGGCGTCTAGCTGGCTGAGCCACCTCCTCCGCCGCTGGATGATGGCTCTCTACCTCTGTTGAAAAAATTAAGTACACTATTAATAAAAAAATGGAAGATAAGAAATAAGAAATGTACTAAAGTATAGAAACATGCATGTACCTACTACTGAATGGGATGGGATAGGTGACGCTACTGGGCGGGAGGCGGACCCTGCAAAATTATATGCACGTTAGAAAATATAAAGTTAATATGAACAGTAATATATAGAGTTTTGTGTTTGGGTACATATATATATACCTATCGTCGGGACAACTGGCGTAGTAGGGGAGGTGGACCCTGCAAAATTATATGCACGTTAGAAAATATAAAGTTAATATACACATTAATATATAGAGTTTTGTGTTTGGATACATATATATATACCTGTCGTCGGGACAACCGGCATAGTAGGGGAGGCAAATCCTGCAAAATATATGCACGTTAGAAAATATAAAGTTAATATACACAGTAATATATAGAGTTTTATGTTTGGGTACATATATATATACTTGTCGTCGGGACAACCTGTATAGTCGACCGGAGGCGGACCTTGCAAAATTATATGCACGTTAGAAAATGTAAAATTAATATACACAGTAATATATAGAATTTTGTGTTTGGTACATATATATATACCTGTCGCCGAGACAACCGGCGTAGTCGATCGGGAGGCGGACCCTGCAAAATTATATGCATGTTAGAAAATATAAAGTTAATATACATAGTAATATATAGAGTTTTGTGTTTGGTACATATATATATACTGTCGTCGGGACAACCAACATAGTCGGTCGGGAGGCGGACCCTGCAAAATTATATACACGTTAGAAAATATAAAGTTAATATACACAATATACTAAAAGAATTGAGTACATATATACCTATCGGCGTAAACCCTCGGCCTACAGAAGTAGAGGGTGCACCGGACGAGGTGGACCCCCTCCCACTATGTCCTCCATGCACCATATCTCTATTGAGAACAATGAAGATATAACAAAACATCAGCACTCAAATTTGAAGTTATTTAATAACATATAATTAGCAACATCACTCAGTTCTTACATAATTTTACAATATTATCTGTATTCATCATCAGATGCTGAAGATATGTCTAATTTAGCGTCATCTTCATCATCATCTTCGTCCTCATCATTGGTCCACTCTTCCTCCTCACCAAACTCCACCTCCCACTCAACAACATGATCGTCAAGGGCATTTGGGTCAACTTCTTCCTCTTCCACAAGCTTATATAAGCAAATTGGTTCATTTATATCATCTACACTGAACTGCGTAGAAGGAGCGAACTCTCGTGCGTCACTGCGGTCTGATTGGAAAAAAATGTCATTAACATCTTCGAGCTCTATATCAGTTGGGAGAAGCTCATACTCAGGGAATAGCCTTGTTTTCACTCTACAAGTAGCCCACCAATCTCTCAATTTGAGGGACGAATAGTTCGAATAATAAACTTGTTAGGCTTGTACCGCCAGAATGAATGGCTCATACGTACTCAACTTGGACTTATGTTTGACATCGATGATCCCATATGTTGTGTCATTATGAATAGAGGTCGGATCGAACCAATGACACTTTAAGAGAAATGCATTATTGCCTTGTCCCAAAAATTACAGTTCAATGACTTCTTTGAGAATGCCATAATAGTCTACTTCATTTTCATTGTAGGCACTTCCTTTCACACATACGCCATTGTTCATCGTACACTTATTCCGTCCATAATCTCTCGTGTGAAATCAGTATCCATTCACAATGTAGCATGGATAGACCCGTACAATCTTTGAGGGCTCATAACTGATCTTTTGTACTCTTGAATCAGTATGAAGCCTTGCTCAACCTATTATTAAAAAAAGTGACAGACAATGACAAATTACAACAACTAATTATGCATAAGAACATAACACTTATGCATCGAAATATTTAGACACTTACTAGATATCTTAACTGTAGAGGTCCTCGTCGTTCAAACCTGTTAACCTAATAACGAGCCTGATCCGACTCTGCCTCCCCGACCACCGGGTCGAAGCCTCGCAAGGGATACCATTCACAAGTCTGTAAAATATAAAGAAAACTGCTCAATATATATAAGATTCCATCTCACAAATATTTACATGAATATACATAGCCATTTCTCAACAGTAACCAGACACTAGTACAGAAAAGACCTAGGCATACCCCGAGGTGTACAAAAAAGAAAATTACAGACCTGGTGGTGCAGACCCAACTCCGCTACGACGCTGCTCAGAACTGGACGAAGGGCGAGAAGCCTCCTGCTCTCCCTCACTTGAAAGGAGTAGGGGTGAGCCTCACAAGTCACTAGCTCAGTAGGGAAACTCCCACAGAAATCGAACAAAACCAAACTCACGAGTAGCAAAGCAGGAAGCTATGCTAGCAATTTTTAGAACTAACTAAGTAGGATATTAAAGCTGTAAAAGCTACTTACCACATGTTATTGGTTGAATCATGTTTAATAAATAAATGACAAACCACAACCAGGTGTATGTGCTAAAGTAGGAAAACGCCACACTCGGGCCACGAAGACTGGTTCGCAACACTAGCTACTGACCCGGACAAACCACACAGGACTACCTCTCAGTCTCGCAGCCACGGACTAAAGGTCCAGCTGCCGCTCCACTAGAACAAAGCCAAGAAACTATGGAGACCAACTAACACCACTCCTGCGAACCACACTGCCGCAGGCCCAAGCCTGGCACCTTTAGGGACTTCGACCCGAGCTCCCTAAAGTGAGGCACTGGAAAAATAGGACTAGCTGGGGCCCAGTACTCTACTGGTGTCTATAACCCCCAACCACGAGCGCGCTACAAGCGACAAACACAAACTCTCACAAGTCGTTGTCCCACTGCTGTCTTTCCCTCAGCCGGACGTACAACTCTACAGAAGAGTGAGGGTGTCCAAGAAGACGACACAGACCTCGACGGTACACAAGTACCGGAACAAGCCCTGAGCACTCACGTGTCTAGCTCACACAAAACTTGGGGCCCCCAACTGAAGAGGTAACCACGGTAGGTGTCGTACTACTCACCACGCACACACAAACCACGTGCTCACCGCTCAAACCACGTGAACACCTCGACAACTACGTGAACAACACGCACCTTGAGCTCTACAGGTGCCAATGCACCACTTACGTACCATTGCCATACAAAACACATATCGATAATCCGGTTATGACATAACCATGCACATATACAGTTCTCGGGACCCTTAACGCGACATGGTCCTCCATTGCCTTCTGAACGTGGCACCTTGATATGTCGCGTTTAGAAGCAGAACGCGACGGGTCGGGCTGTCGCGATCAGAACGCGACACCCGAGTTCGTCGCCTTCACAGACGAAACCCTAATCTGGGAACCCATCTCCAGATTTCCCACACAAACCAAGTAAAACACTGATATAACCATTAAAACATTCTCTACACATCTTCCTAGTATGGTATCTATTGTTTATAGTAAATAACAATCTATACATGCATCACATGCAATCCACATTGCAAAACGAGGTGAAATCTCCCTACCTTCTCGAAGAACATGAAGAACGGCGATGTCTCGGCATTTCCCCCGCTCCGTGCGACGTCCTCGCGGCGAGACCACGCCGAAAATGACCCTAAAACGTCGGATCGCCCCAAACTCCACCACAAAACCTCCTCCCTGGCCGAGCAGAGCTTTCTAGGTTCTGTTCGGCCGACCTCAACTAAAAACGCCTTATAGTTGAGAACACGACGCAACCTGCCGTCGCGACATTAACGCGATGCAGGAGGCCGTCGCCTTCCCACTATCGACGTCAGCAAGGCCGCCCGGCGCGTGACACGCAGTGAACATGCAGACGAAGACCTCAAATAGCGGTAACTAGAACGCGACACCCAGGGCCGTCGCGTTTAGGTCGCGATGCCCAGCCCTGTCGCGTTCACAAACAGTGAACCAGCGGGTACTTTGGGCTCAAACTATCGGCCCACAAAGCCCCGGAAACCTGCGTAAACACCTGTAACACACACTAATGGGCCACACACTGGCCCAACAACCACTAAGCCACGATCTGAATGGTCGATATGCTACATTAACCAAGTAGAAAAAGACTTCTTCTGTTCCTTTTCAACCTGAACATCAGTCAGACGTAGATTCTGTTGCAGTATGACTGAGTCAAACTCTCTGCAATGAAATTGCAACACAACCTCTAAGTTCTGTGATTTGCAAGCAAATGAGGTACATACATAAAGACATTAGTGGTGAGATCTTACTCAATGTAAGGGTCTAGTTCTGTGCAATTCATGAAGATGTAGATCTCCGCAGCTACCAACTCTCTGTCTTCGAGTGCGCAAGTAGAAGAATATCCGAACGCTCATCTGGGACACTTGAATATAGAGAGTCGGTCAGACACATTAGAATCTCCACCATCATCATTACGTGGAGGTTGAGTGCATCGAGTTTGTATTTCCGTGTCAAAGAACATCGAACAAAATTTCGATATCTCTTCAATAAGGTATGCCTGGGTAATAGAGCCCTTAACTTGTGCTTTGTTGCAGACCTTCATATTAAGATTGTGCATGCACCTACAACAACAATTCAAATGAATATATATGAAATAAAAAGATCGTCATAATTTGAATAAATTGAGACATAGGATATACTCTCAAACGAATACATCCATCGAATTGTACTGGTCCTCCGACTCTAGCCTCATATGGCAAATGGATGATCAAGTGCTCCATTGAATCAAGAATGTTGGAGAACAATCTTCTCTAATTTATAGACTGTCTGTACTATATTTTGCTCGATATTTTGCAAGCATATAGTTGAGTTCTGATGCACATAAAATCCGAAGAATTGACTTAGCTCGGTCATTGCTCCCCATATCTGCTTTGGCAACAACTCACGAAAAGCAATTGGAATCAATCTTTGCATAAAACATGGCAGTCATGACTCCATTCCATATATTTTCCATTCGTTGACATTTACACAACGGGTAATATTCGAGACATATCCATCTGGAAATCTCAATTGCTTCAACTATTGACACACTTCCTTAATCTATTTGGCCCCAAGCACATATGAAGCTTTAGGTTGAACCACTTTTCCTCTAACATGCTGCAGTTCTAATTCTGAACGTCTGAAAAGTAGTTTCAAATCCATTCGTGCCTTGACGTTATCCTTCGTTTTGCCATTGACGTCCATAACTGTGTTGAACACATTATCAAAAACATTCTTCTCTATATGCATGACGTCTAGGTTATGTCGTATTAAAAGTGTTGACCAATAAGACAATTCCTAAAAGATGATTTGCTTCACCTAATTGTGATCCTTCCTAAACCCTAGGATTTGTCGGGTACTACCAGCCAGTTGTGATACAGTGGGTAAGTTCTGGACCAGCCTCGCCATGTTTCCACCGGACATCCGTTCCATATCTACCTCATCCATCACAATTATATTTTTCATAAATGAATCCTTCTGCTTTCGGAAAGGATGGTCACTCAGTAGAAACCAACGATGACAATCGAACCAACATGCTTTTCCCCCAGATTTCAACACGAATGATTTAGAATCCTCCATACAATAAGGACATGCCAACCTCCCATGTGTGCTCCAGCCAGATAACATGTCGTATGCTGGAAAGTCACTTATTGTCCACATTAATGCAGCCTTCAATTGAAATTCCTATTTTCTGGATGCATCATACGAGAGAACCCCATCTGACTATAACATTTCAGCTCATCAATCAACAGTCTGAGATATATGTTTATATTTTTTCCTGGACTTTTTGGACCAGGAATCAGCAATGAAAGGAAGAGATTTTCACGCTTCATGCACATGCCTGGCGGAAGGTTGTACGGTGTTAGGAATACTAGCCAACATGAGTAAGATGTCATCGTGCCTCCGAATGGATTGAAGCCTTTTATGCATAAACCCAGACGTACGTTGCGTGGATCCCTTGAGAAGTAAGGATGCGTACGGCTAAAATGAGCTCAAGCTTCGCCATCGGCAGGATGACTGCTTTCACCATCATCACGACGGACTCTTTCTGCATGCCAAGTCATATGTCCAACTGTCTTCGGGAACATGAACAACCGCTGCAATCTGAGTGTGATCGGAAAGTATCACAGTGACTTATATAGAACATCCTTCTTCTTTGACTTGTCTCCTCTCTTAGGCTTGAATTTATCATGCTTACAGATACAACATGATGTCTTACCTACATCATCTTTGTAGTACAACATACAATGATTAGGACATGCATCAATTTTAATAAACTAAGCCCCAGATCATTCACCATCTTCTTCGCACGGTAAAAATCATCAGGCAACCTCTTTGATTGAGGAAGCACTCTTGACGAGTAAGAGAAGTCGATCAAAACAACTCACTCATAGGAAATTCAGACTTCAAATTCAGTAGCTGCGACACTGTAGACAACCGTGTATGCTTCTCACAACCATCCCATAATGGCTTATCAACATCTCGAAGTAACTGATAAAATTTCTGAGCTGTATTATTCGTCACTTCTTCATTTGTTTGGTCATCGTGAATATTGAACTCCGGACCAGCAGCATCAACAACCATGTCTACGTACGTACTTGTGGAGGCAAAGTTGGCTGGTTCATACGACTGGATATTAAACTCACCATGAGACAACCATAACTCATAATGGGCAATAAATCCTCTCGTATACAAATGATGTTGCACATCCCATGTCGATATCCACTTTCTGTTCTTACAAGCCGAACACAGACATCAGATGTTACCCATTGGATCAACTGCTACTGATGAATTCCTCAATGCAAACCGAATGAAACTGTCAACTCCGTCTTTAAACTCCTCTGTCATAACTCCATCAACTATTCCACGGTACATCCATGACTGATTCTCATACGACATTTTTCCTACACATATTAAATGTCATGTCACGAGTTAAAACCCAACTCACCCTCACATCGTTCGAGTAAGTCAAAATGATAGGTAGGACATATTAATTAGATTATCACTTTTTACCCATTCATGAATATTTGATCGCACTCAATGGTCATTTATTATATGTTTGTACAGTTTGCTAAAAATTTCGGTAGCATCTCCCCACACCTCTCTGATATACCAAAAATATTTATTGATTAAGAAATTTTCTTAAACACTTATTTCTAAGTGGCTAAGAAAATATTCAAATCAATAAAGGTATACCAAGAGGAGTGAGAAGATGCAACTAAAATTTTCAACAACTGTAAAACACATATAGTAAATAACCACCTAAATGTGATCAAACATTCACAGACTGTCCAAAACGGGACAATTCAAGACTTTGAGTTAGATATACACGTTCTCATCATTGAAAATAGACTCGTGCACATCAATCCCAAAGTCTTGAACGGAAAGGTTCATTGACACGGCTTAACACGCTCTCGTGAGTGTGTGCAGTGATCAATTGCTATACATGCATAGATTAAATTTAAAAACCACATAAATATGAAAGAAAAATGAAAACAAAATATTACATGTGAACAAGTGCAATATTAAACCAAATTCACACATACAACATACATATAAATGAATTACATTAAAGTAAGAACTATAATATAATCACTAACTAAAAATAAATAATTAAAAAAATCCTATATAATGCCCTATTGAAGGAAGTTCGAATCAAAGATCTAATGTCTAGAAGAAGAGTTTGTACTCAATTGCTATGTCATGGAGCGGGACATAATGATTCAATGGGAAGGAACTCTATAAAGTTACCCATGAGGAGGCAACAGTAACTAAGGAATATTTTCTATTATTATCACCGGGAATAAGGTTGCTAGCTCCCTTGCTATTAGATTCTTACCATTCTTTGCATTTCAGGGCTGCATATCAAAGATGGGGAGCTGAGAGAGTTTGCAATGGCCGACAGGTGAGATGATGCATTGTCTGATTTTCATGGGGCCGATATTTTATCAGATGCTGATTCACATGGCAGAGGATAAGTGAAATTCAGAACACGGGCCAGTGCACCCACTTACACGACAACCATAGCTAAGGAAAATTTTCTATGATTATCACCGAAATAAGGTTGCTAGCTCCCTTGCTATTAGATTCTCACCATTCTTTGCATTTCAGGGCTGGATATCAAAGATGGGGAGCTAAGAGAGTTTGCAATGGCCGGATGGTGAGATGATGCATTGTCTGATTTTCATGGGGCCGACATTTTATCAGAGGCTGATTCACATGACAGAGGATAAGGTGAAATTTAGGAACATAGGGCCAGTGCACCCACCTACACAGCAACCAGTAGCTAAGGAACATTTTCTATGATTATCACCAGGAATAAGGTTGTTAGCTCCCTTGCTATTAGATTCTCACCATTCTTTGCATTTCAGGGCTGTATATCAAAGATGGGGAGCTGATCAGAGAGTTTGCAATGGTCGGACAGGTGAGATGATGCATTGTCTGATTTTCATGGGGCCGACATTTTATCAGAGGCTGATTCACATGGCGAAGAGGGAGGTGCTCACTGCTCTGCGAAGAGAGAAGACGTAAAAGGGGCGGCGGGAATGTGGAGATTTTTGGGGGAAATTTTATTGGCTTTCACAGCGACCATTTCTTTTCGCTGTAAAAATCTTTAAAGGATTTATTGACGGCAAACATTTCTTTTCGCTGTAAAAGATTTTCAACAAAAACCCTCCACCCCAGGCATCTTTATCCGGGACAACTGTTTTTTACAGCAACATATCTAGTCGCCGCAAAAAGCCTAGTATTTTTACTGCGCTCAGACCTAGCCGCCGTTTAAAATTAAATTTTATGGCAATTTTTCCTGGTCGCTGTAAAAGACTTGCCGCAAAAACCCTCCCTCCTAGTAGTGACAGGGCCAGTGCACCCACTTACACGGCAACCAGTAGCTAACAGGAAAAGATTTGGGGGAGTCAAGTTCGGAGAAATATGCTCCAACCTTGTGATGTTTATGTATCTCTTTTAGGGACTCTTTTAGATGCACATCATAAACATATTAAGTTTATCATAATCTCAATTTACATTATAACTTCAGTTTGAAGACTTAAAATTGAGTTTATCATAAACTCACTTAAATTTATCATAAACTCAAATCTCCTCATAAATGTATCTTTTTTATAAATCTATTATGAGTTGGATTATGGTGAAGACTTTTATAAATAAAATTTGGCACAAACTCCACTTAATCTAAACATAAGTTAATACAACATGTTTATGATAAATCTATTTGCATTTTTATAAGTTACATCCAAACAGACCCTTATATAATATATATAAACACATAATTTATTTTATATTTTTTCTCAGCTCTTAAGTAATATACAAAACGAGTAGGCTCCTCCAATAATTTATTTATGAAAAATTTAAATAAAGAATTCAACTGATGTTATTGTAAGAGGTAAATATGGGTATATGGCAGAGGTAGGGGGGCTTCAGAAGGGGGGGGGGGGGGGGGGGGGGGGGGGGAAGTAGGGGCCGTGGAGGGGGAGGGGGAGGGGGAGTGTCCAGGAGGGGGAGCAATGAGGGTTGGGGTGGGGGTTTCGGGAGGGGAGCAGTGGGGGTGGGGGTGGGGGTCTGGGAGGGGGAGCAATGGGGGTGGGGGTCCGGTAGGGGGGTTGTGGAGGGGGAGCAGTGGGGACGGGGGTCCAGTAGGGAGGTCGTGGAGGGAGAGGGGCTTTCGGAGAGGGAGTGGGAGGGGGGCTGGCAGTGGGAGGGGGGTCGTGGCAGGGGTTGGTGTCGTGAGGGGGCCGAAAGTGGGAGGGGGAGGGCCGGAAGTTGGAGGGGGGCTGGCAGGGGTGGGTGTCGCCGGCAGGGGTGGGGGTCCGGTAGGGGCAGTGGGGTTGGGGGTGGAGATGGAGGGGGTGGGTGTCTGGTAGGGGGGTCGTGGAGGGGGAGGGGGTTCTGGAAAGGGAGTGGGAGGGGGGCTGGCAGTGGGAGGGGGGTCGTGGCAGGGGTGGGTGTCGTGGAGGGGGAGGGGGCTTCGGGAGAGGGAGTGGGAGGGGGGTCGTGGCAGGGGTGGGTGTCGTGGAGGCGGACGGGGCCGGAAGTGGGAGGGGACTAGTAGGGGTGGGTGCACCAGCAGAGGGGGGGTCCGGTAGGAGGAGCTGTGGGGGTGGGGGTGGAGAGGGAGGGGTAGGGGTCACGAGGAGGGGGGGGGGGGGGGGAGGGGGAGACACACCTGGATGGCGGAGGCAGCGGTGCAAGGTCGCGGCGGAGGCAGTGACGCGGTAGCAGCGGCGGCGTGGGGTCGCAACGGTGGGGCAGTGGCAAAGCGGGGTCACAAGGGTCACTCCACGTCGAGAGAGAGAGAGAGAGAGAGAGAGAGAGAGAGAGAGAGAGAGAGAGAGAGAGAGAGAGAGAGAGAGAGAGAGAGAGGGAGTGGGCACGGGTGGGCATTTGGGAATGAGGGTGTGGGATAAAATTGGAATTTTCTGACGGAATTATTTCCGTCGAAAATTCCATCGGTATTACTGGCAGAATTTCCGATGGATATATTTTCGTCGGAAATACAGACTTAATTTCCGACAGAATATGTTCTGTCGGACATTCCAATTGATATTTTCGACGAAAATATATCCGTAAAAAAGTCAGACGGATTTACTGACGGTAAATTTCGTCGGAAAGTTCCGTCAGTAAACCCGCTTTCCTTTGTTGTGACATGTTGCAACAAGTCTTCCTTTTTACAAAAGAGAATAAACCACCCCTTTACACAGCAGGTCTTCTCTTCACTTAAGAAGAGGAGCACTTTATGAAGATAGAGGTGGTGGCCCCTAGACCAGCTATAGAACAATACACTGCTTGATCTGAGGCACGATCTGAGAGAGCAAAGGAACTACACGTATGAAGCAACACTCTCAGATCATGACAGGCTCCCCCGCAACGAAAAATTGAAGGACAAAGCTTCGAGGAGAGCTAAAGCGAAGAAGTGAGCTCTATTCCAACACTTGTTGTTGACTGGTATTTTCTCTATGCACTCACTCGTTCTTCTTCACTTTGCCATCATGCTCTTATTTATCTTCTCTCTTGTGAAGTATTTGTTGTGTCTCTTTTTTTGAACTTGACATAGCAGTTCCAATCGTAGTAGTATGGTAATTAGCAGAAACCACAAGTAAAATAATTTGGATAGAGAGATAGAGGAGAGAGAGAGAGAGAGAGATAGAGAGAGAGAGAGAGGAGAGAGAGAGAGAGAGAGAGAGAGGAGAGAGAGTGAGTGAGAGAGAGAGAGAGATCATATGAATATCTTATGTATCAGTCAACATAGCATGTCCAACATTGTAGGAGTGTGTGCTATACCAGAAACCTGCAAGCAATAAATGCTGGGATACAGATGAAGAGAGAGATAGATCATATAGATATCTTCAGCGTCAGTCAACGTCATAAGTCGTGCTATAAGAGGATATACCAAAAAGGATAAGCTCATTCTGTCACCATTTAAAGCTATAGAAGACATGTCATGAAAATGGTAAACAGAAAATGATGATTATGCATGGGAATTGTATCCGGTGATAGACTGTATGCAAGAAGATATCTTTAAATACTTTCGTAAGAAGGATATGTATCAGACATCGGGAGATTTGAAATATACATCTTTAAAACAATTTGAATAATATTGCGCACCATATATATAATCACAAGATCCGATCATAATATAGATAGTCCAAAAAGGTAGTCAATACAATTTAATTGCAATCACTATCACTATGATCTCTGCAAAGGTAATCATTCTGATAAAATGATTAAGCTATTGAAAATAATTTATCTGAAATAGCAAGATAATATAACGCCAATCGATGTTCAAAAGACAATCGATGTCCAAATAAGTCGATGACTATAGGCAATCGATGTCTAACGACAATCGATGTCTAAAAGGCACCGATGTCTAAAGACAATCGATGTCTAAAGTAATCGATCTTTAAAGACAGTTGATATTTGATGACAATCGATGTTTAAAGACAATCAATGTGAAAGCAATCGATGTTTAAAGGTAATCGATATTTTAATACAATCGATAATAAAAACAATCGATGTGAAAGCAACAATATTTTAAGATAATCGATATTAAGGATAATTAATATTTTAATGCAATCGATAATAAAGACAATGATTGAAGTAATCGATGTTTTAAAGATAAACATTTTTTAAAGATAATCGATGTTTATAATCAATGTTTTAATGCAATCGATAGATAAAGACAATCGATGTGATGCGAGTAGTGGTCAACGTTTAAGTGAACTATAATCGATGTGAGTCAATCGATCTTAGCTATACAATCGATGCGAGTTTGTTCAACAATCGATGTAGACTTAGAAATTTTATATGAAAAAGACTTTTAACTTAACAGAGTTTATTTAACTTTAGAAGAGTCATTGCACTTGTGACCTGTCAACAAATTTCAGAAAAATTATTAGTCAAATATTTTTTATGATTTTTTTATCACCAAAATAAATAAATAAAAATGAATTGTTCATCAAGTCCTCCTCTATTTCCCCATGACGGTGACGTGCGAGGAAGTAGGTGGACCCCAGACCCTCACTCCCCGTAAAGTGGATGCAATGGCTGGCGAGGTGGAGAAGGGTTTACGTTGGCCTCTTCCTTTTTCTTCTTCTCCAAATCCATCTTTGCGGCTTCTAATCTCCCTCTGTTAGTGTGTTAACTCCTAGCTCTGATAGAGAAGGGGAGAAGGGTTTACGTTGGCCTCTTCCTTTTTCTTCTTCTCCCAATCCATCTTTGCGGCTTCTAATCTCCCTCTGTTAGTGTGTTAACTCCTAGCTCTGATAGAGAAGGGAGAAAGGAATAATTTTATCCCCCACATTTGTGCTCAGCCCTTCTCTATTTCTCCATCTACACATCTTGATCTATTTTATTACCTTGCTATTGACTTCAACTCTGTTTACAATCAGAAATTTTTAGATTAAAGCTTTGATTGTTTGCCATTTTGAGATGGCTCAAGGGAACTAAGGAATCCAAAAGACTATGGAGAAATAATGTCAAACTGTAGAGACAAACTGTTATGGGGGATACCCTAGAACTTTAAGAAACGATTGAGCTCCTCATTCAAAATTTCTTGAGCAGCCCCCTATGGAAGATGCTGTTCAATTTGACTAGTCAAAAAGTATAGATCAAAGGAAAGCACATATTTGCAACACAATATATATTAATGATAAAGAAAGAAAATAATAAAACACAATGGCAAAAAAAGGTAAAGTTCTGAATTTCTAATATTAATCACATAAAAAAGAAGATATATAGAAAGCAACAAAAAGGCTACAAACGAATGAACAGAAGCAAAACACTATAAATAATTAATTGTTAAGTTATTTCAGATATTTCAATCAAATTTTTTAAAAAAATAGGAACAAGAAAAAATCACAGAAACGCAAAACAATAAATAGTGCCAAAGAACATTAACAAAAAATTTAAAAATTGAACTTCAGCTTTCTGAAATCACAAAGAAAACCTAAGAATAATGAAATCATAAGAAGAGCAAAAACAATAACAAATATAAAAAGGAGCAAATCAGAATCACTCTCAACATCGATTAGTAGTGTAAAATATTGTTTTTTCCTTGTGTAAGTTAATCTATCATGTTTCACATGACATTTTTTATAATTGATTTCCGTAGTTAAGTTCATACTGCACGATTATGATGCAGGCCAACTATGTGAAAATTTTTAAGTCTATATTGTCGACGACCGATTTAGTGGCAAAATAATATTTTCTCACATAAGTTAATTGATTATGTTTCACATTACTTCCGATAATCGATTAAGTTTTCTACAGTGAGGACTTCATAGCGAACAATAATCAATTATGTTTCATGAAAGTTTCAAAAAAAATCAATGAAGTCCACACAAATGTACGCTACAGTTGTATGGTCGATGATCAATTAATGTTTTCTGACCGAGAAAGTTCTATATCCACATAGATAGATCATTAATTGATTACATTTTACGTTTAAGCATTATGTTTTTGACTGTGTAAAATTTTCTTAAGTCCACAAAAGGGATTTATCAACTATATTTCTTCACCTATGCCACTACAAGAGAGACAAGTTGCAATGGGTTTTTTGCGACGACTGTAAGGCTCGTCGCAAATTGCTAATTGCACAACATGGAAAGTCGTCGCAAAACTAATTATATATATTTGCAACGACTAAGAGACCTTGTTGCAATACTAAACTATTTGCGATGGATATGAAAAGCCATTGCCAATAAGAATTTTTTGCGACCGCTATACAAAAGGCTGCCACAAATATAGACATGTTGCGACGGATATTTTTATTGTCACAATAGAAGGGCAATTTTGGACTGCTAGAGGGCAGCAATCTCAAACAATTTCTTTTTGAAAGGGTAAGCATTACAAAAAAAAATTATTTGGGACGATTAAGTATAAGTTGTCACAAATATTCCATCTTTTGCAACAATACAAAGATCTGTTGCAAATACTACAATGAAATGTAGCAAAATACTTAGTTTTTGCGATGACTATTGGTAGCCGTCACGAATACAACGTATCTGTCGCAAATGCATTGTTAAGAAAGTACTTAATAAAAAATCAAGATATAAATAAGTTGTTTGCGACTGCTTCAAGCTTCACAAATATTCCAACTTGTGCGACAGCAATGGATCCTTGCAAATAATATGATTAATCAATATTTAAATAAAAATCCAAAAAAGTCGCATATTTGTGATGACATCAATAAGCTGTGGCAATGCGTCATCATTTGCGACCGATTCTCTTGGTTGTTGTAATATGGTTTTAAGAATGCATGTTAACTAAAAAAATGAGATATAAGCGGAGTATTCGCGACCGTCATACATACTCTAACTTTTGCAACAGTATCTCGAAGCCATCGCAAATAGTTTTGATTAAATATTTTTAAAAAAATAATCAAGATAAACCTCACGTATTTGTGACGACACCAAGAAGCCGTTACAAATACGCCATCGTTTGCGACTTCTTCTCTTAGATGTCGCAAATGCGGTGTTAACAATGTATTTAAATAAAAATGAAATATAAGTGGAGTATTTGCGCGGCTTCGGCAACTATCACAAATACTCCAACTTTTGCGACAGCTTCTCAGAGCCATCGTAAATAATATATTAAATAGTATTTAAATAATCATAATCTAGATAAAAAGTCGTATATTTGCGTCGACATTAAGAAGCCACGGCATATACGCCATCGTTTGCGGCAACTTCTCTTAGGTGTCGCAAATATGGTGTAATAATAGTATACTAAATTTAAAAACAAGATAAAAGTGTGAACATTTGCAGTGGGCAAACCATCGCAAATACTCCAACAGCATCCCGGAGCCGTCGTAAATAATATGATTAATAATATTTAAACAAAAATAATCCAGATAAAAGTCACGTATTTGCGACAACACCCCGTTGCAAATACGCCATCGTTTGCAACTACTTCTCTTAGGTATCGCAAATATAGTGTTAATAATGTATATTAAATAACAAAACGAGATAAGCAGAGTACTTGCGACGGCCAAATACTACAACTTTTGCGACAGCATCTTGGAGCTGTCGTGAATAATATTTAATAAAAACAATCTAGATAAAGAGTCATGTTTCTATCTGCTGGTTGCCAGATAAAAAATATTTTTCCACCCGAGTATGTGATGAGAGCTGGCTAATAATATATGGAGAATTAATTAGGGGTCCTTGTCAGAGAGTTAGACTTAATTTGTAGTCCCTGTCAAAAATCAGAAGTCATATGATCCTTACTTTTTTGTGTTAGTTTAATTTCTAGTCCCTGCTTTTTGTTTCTAGTCCCTACTTTTTGTTTCTCAGCATTTAATGAGTCTTGGAAGAGAAGCCGTCCTTTAACATCAACTTTTTCCTATTTTGCCTTTCCTTCTTCTTCTATTTTCCTAGTTACATTCGTTACAGTTGCCTTTGTATCAGTTACAGTAAGTTTCTATGTCAGTTTACAGTAAGCCTTATATCTGTTACAGTAAGTCTTTTTTTCTTTATGCACTATTACATTCATATAGTTACCTTTGTATCAGTTACAGTAGGTCTTTATATCAAGACAACATGAGATACCCTTACCACTAAGCTACAACTACATTTGTGTTACACAGAACATATAATATATTTAATTAAGTATTGTAGTAATATAATACTCATTACAACTTATGTTAAGTCTTGTTACGTCAATATCATTCTCTGTTACAGTATACATTAAGTTCTAGTTATAGTAAACACTATCATCTATTATAGTACATAGCTCTATTACAACTTATGTTAAGTCTTGTTACAGTCAATATCATTCCCCTGTTACAGTATACATTAAGTTCTGTTACATAAACACTATCATCTATTTAGTAACAAATACTCTATTACAACTTATGTTAAGTCTTGTTACAGTTAATCATTCCCTGTTACAATATACATTAAGTTCTGTTACAGTAAACATTGTCATCTATTATAGTAAACATAACATTACATTTGTTACAATATACATTAACTTTTGTTACAATATCTATTAAGCTACATTACAACTTGCGTTAAGTCTTGTTACAGTATACATAAGCTCTATTACAACTATACATTAAGCTCTATTACAATATACATTAAACTTTGTTACAGTAAGTCTTTATATCTCTTACAGAAAGTATTGTATCACTTACAGTAAGGATTTATATCGTTTACAGTAAGTATTTATATCACTTACACTAAGTCTACATATCAATTACAGAAAACTTTCATATCATTTACAGTAAGCTTTTATATCTCCTACAGAAAGTCTTCGTACTTATTACAGAAAGTCTTTATATCACTTACATTAAGTTCTGTTACAACAAACTTATCATCTATTACAGTAAACATTAAAATGTTACAACAAACATTAACATTAACAAAGATTAATGTATATTGTAACAACGGTTAATGTATATTGTAACAAAGCTTAATGTACATGTAATAGAGCTTAATGTATACTATAACAAGACTTACATAAGTTGTAATAGAGCTTAATATATATTGTAACAAATGTTAGTGTATATTGTAACAAAGCTTAACATAAGTTGTAATAGAGTATTATGTTTACTATAATAGTTGATATTGACTGTAACAAGACTTAACATAAGTTGTAATAGAGTATTATGTTTACTATAATAGATGATAATGTTTACTGTAACAGAACTTAATGTATATTGTAACAGGAATGATATTGACTGTAACAAGACTTAACATAAGTTGTAATAGAGTATTATGTTTACTATAATAGATGATAATGTTTTCTGTAATAGAACTTAATGTATATTGTAACAGGGAATGATATTAACTGTACAACTTAACATAAGTTGTAATAGAGTATTATGTTTACTATAATAGATAATAGTGTTTACTGTACAGAACTTAATGTATACTGTAACAGAGAATGATATTGACTGTAACAAGTTAACATAAGTTGTAATAGAGTATTATATTTACTACAATACTTAATTAAATATATTATATGTTCTGTTGTAACACAAATGTATTGTAGCTTAGTGGTAGGGTACCTCATGTTGTCTTTGTGAAGACCTGGGTTTGAATCCTACCACTTGCAAACAAATAAATTTTTTTTTTTCTTTTGTAAGAGCTTATAGCTATAGTCTGTAACAGTTACAAAGGCTTACTGTAATAGATATAAAGACCTACTGTAACTGATACAAGGCAACTGTAATGAATGTAATAGTGCATAAGGAAAAAAGGCTTACTGTAACTGACATAGAAGCTTACTGTAACTGATACAAAGGCAACTATAACGAATGTAACTAGGGAAATAGCAGAAGAAGAAAGGGCAAAATAGGAAAAAGTTGATGTTAAAGGACGGCTCCTCTTCCAAGACTCATTAAATGCTGAGAAACAAAACAGGGACTAGAAACAAAAAGCAGGGACTAGAAATTAAACTAACACAAAAAGTAAGGATCATATGACTTCTGATTTTCTGACAGGGACTACAAATTAAGTCAACACTCTGACAGGGACCCCTAATTAATTCTCCCATTAATATATATAGGAGCCCATACACCGGCCGGACGCACGGTATCATCAGTGCATTCGCCAAACACATGATTGGTCAGCTCATGTACACTCTATCGTGCAAAAAAATTTCTCATGTGTTAATGCGGTGGTTTGGAGCTTTGTGCGCGTAATTGAGGAGGAGGATTCTGGCAAAAACGTAGAGCTGTCTTCTTATTTAATCTCTTTGAATGATCCAAGTTAATTAGTTGGGGTTTTTTAGTTCGATCTGACACATGTAATCTTTCGTCTACCAAATTTCTCTCTCCAAATTAATTTAGATATTTGTTTAATGATATTTAGCTAGTGAAACATCGTATCATGCAAAGCCCCTAAAAAAGTGTTTAATTAACAAATAAATTTGTAATTGCGAGGATTCACGAACAACAAAAAAAGATTTGGGGACAATATGGCACTGTAGAAGATTAGAGGACATTGAAAAATTAACACAAGAATATTGATTATGGCGCGAGTTGCATGCAACAAGATCCTGGCAATTAAACGCCAGCACACCACGTCGCGGCCTCGCTTATTACCTAGAAGACAGACTTAATTACTACAGGAGTACACCTGTGAACCGACACTAGCAAGCTAGAGGAGCCGTTGGTAGCAGCTCGATCGTTACCTAGCTAGGAACCTTATTTAAAAGTCGACACAATTAGCATTATTACTTAACTTGTACTATTTATTAGTACTGCAGGTTCCTGTGCGGCACCACCATCAACGGCTACCGCGTGGCAGTCGCCTGCTTCACCTTCACGAACATGATGGTGTGAGGGCGTTCGCTGTTGGTACCAAGTAGGACGCTTTCCCCCGCTTTGATCAAACCCAAACTGCCGACACACCCCATCCGACAGGAACCCTGGTGCACCCCAGTGCTGCAGGGGCAAACCTTCACCTGGTAAGCATCCCCGGCCTTGCGAATGGCGAACCGGCTGTTGTGAGGGCCGATCGCCGAGGACGTAGTTCCGCCGGTGGTCACGAAGCCCGCCTCCCTGTCGAGCGTCCATACGGTGGACTGGGGGCACGCCGTCGGCTCGGGGAACATGATGTATAATGTGCTGCCCTCTTGCACGGTGTCATCGTCGGCGTTCTCCGGGAAGAAGGCCAGAGGCCGGCCAGAATAGTCGTAGAAGGGCGCCTGGGCCACGTTGAGAGGGCACGACGCGTTGGGGGCCGCCAGCGTCAGGCCGCCGCCGGGCCTCCTCACGGAACTCGCATAATAGAGATGGCCACGCCGGAGCTCGTTGCCGTCGACGTCAAGGACGGGATTGGAGGCGGCGGCTCGGGCGGTGAGGAGGAGGGAAGACACGAGGAGCAGGATAAACTCCATGGTTGATCCCCGACTAGGAGTTAAGGAGGCGGCAATGAACTATCCAAGAGCTGAGTTGGGACGGTGGTTGGTTCCAAGTGGATGTGTGTGACCAATTCCATCGCCTTGTGCTGGTATTTATAGACACCTCGTGTGGAGATATCAGATAAGAGAGAGGAGGCTTCCGTGTAGGTAGAAGAAGAATGCTGTTCTATACTCCTCTCTTCACAAAAAGAACACTCTTCTTCAATAAGAATATTTAAGGTTCCGTAATAGACCTTGCGCGCGCCGGAAAAATTGACCGGAAACGCGGCCACGTTTGGGCCATCCAAACTGCATGCAAACCTTCACATCTTACATCCGATTCCTCCTTTTTATAGAACTTCAAAAATCGAGCGATGACATTTGATGAGGGACGAAACGACCTATAAAAGGTAACTAGCTAGATCTACATTGCTTGAAATATTTGTAAGAAATTAGTTATAAAACAGGATAAGAGGTGATGACATGCCACTTAATTGGTCAATCTCGTACGGCGGCCTTGATGAAGATGTGCCAAGTATTAGGACATGTCGTTTTCGTTTGTACTTTGCTCGCGCAGACTTTCCTGCCGAGGTCCGATCAGTTTCTCTCACCACGCACATAACAAGTTTTTTGTTGTTTTGGACAAACATGTTTTTCTTATTTTACGAAAATAAATGGACTTTGGTGCAAAATATTCTTAGACCACAGTACTATGAATTAAGGATGTGATCAATGGATCAGATGCAGTACCGATAATAAATTATCCATTTTCATATCCATTAAAAAAGGATCGTATCAATTTGCTATTTGCAAAGAATTCGAATAGTGGTGTATCTGAAACTTATTACGAGTATCCAAAAAAATTGTGATTAACAGGACAGCTAGCGAATGACTAATCATAAGAGTATATATAAAACTAAAATTTATGATACGAATTAATTCAATTAGAATATAATTTAAATTGAAAGAAAAGATGATAAATAAACATATTTCAACATAATTTTCATATCATCATTATTCATAAGTCAACATCAAACAAAATCAACACTATGCCACCATTCGCTACGTTGCCTCGCCACCGTCTATCTCATTGTCGACCGTCAGCCACATTATCGGAAGAGAGACATGAGAATGCAGACTCCGCTCAACCTTTTAAGAGGTCCAAACTACACTAAAAGATAAAGCGGCATTACCGAGGGATATTTCTAACGGAAATATGCCATCAGTAATGCCGACGGATATGACGACAGATATATTAATTTCTGTCAAAATATCTATCAAATTTCTGTCGAATATCCTTCGAAAATTTCTGTCGGTAATGTCGACGAATGATTTTAGTAGAAAATCCCGACAGAAATAAGTCAATCGGCATATCCGTCGACAAATCCACATTTCCCCACCCGCCACCCTCACAAATCTCTCTCTCTCTCTCCTCTCTTTCTCTCTCTCCTCTCTCTCTCTCTCTCTCTCTCTCTCTCTCTCTCTCTCTCTCTCTCTCTCTCTCTCCTCCTCTCGCTCTCTCCCTCTCTCTCTCTCCGCCTGTGCGAACAACGCCGCCCCAGCCGTCGAGACCTGCACCGCCGCTGCCAGCCGCCGCGACTTTGCACTGCCAGTGTCGCCGACCTTCGCGCCGCTGCTGTTGACCTGCATCGTCGATCGCATGCACCCCCTCCCCTCCCCCATCCACTCTCAGCCCCCCACCCCTGTCGGCCCCCTCCCCCTCCCGACGACCCCCCCACCCCCCTTCCTATCCCACTCCCGGCCCCCCCTCCCCCTCCGGGCTACCCCATCCCCACCTCCCCCTCCCGCCCCCCTCCCCTCCCCCTCTCGATAACCCCCACCCCCCTCCCCCATCCACTCCCAGCCCCCCACCCCTGTCAGCCCCCCTCCCCCTCCCGACGACCCTGCCCACCCCCCTCCCTATTCCACTCTCTCCTCGCCCCCCTCCACAATCCCCCTCCCGTGACCCCCAACCCCACTGGTACCCCCTCCACAGTGCCCCCTCCATGGTACCCATCCAACTCGATCCAAACTGAACTGATTCATTTTGAAACCAATCAAATCAAATTGATTTATTTGGCTTGGTATTCTATTTAAATTAAAATATATTCAAGTCTTTATTAACACATTGATCACTCAATAGACACATGTTTTTGTAATATTATGAAGAGAAAATATGAAAAATAACAATACATAATAATAATTTTAATTGAGAAGACAAATTATCTCTAATTTTTATAATAATTTATTAGTATATATAGAAGAACAAGTAGACATTTTATAATTATTATAGGCAAAATAGCATCCAATTATTTGAGTTGACTTTGGGATTGGTTCAATCCGAGTTGGCCAAAAAATAGGCCACCCCAAAACCGACCCATGTTCACCCCTACTTGTGGTCGGCCCTAACCACCCACATTAGTTATCTAAATAGATTGATGTGGCCGAATCAAACCAAATTTGATCAAACTATATAATGGTACTATCCCTACCCATCGATTAATAAGCATATTTTTCTTTCATGAAAACTATTGGAAAGTTAGCTATAAAATGCCTAAAAATATGCTATGTTGGGGTTTAGGGTTTATAAGGAGAGATTTATCTATTATGAGCTTGACTTTATATCTATTGTGTGCGATCCGTGGCCAATGGATAGACATATCCTATCTACATGTGAACATAAATACCAAGTCTCTTTTTCTTTTCTTTTTTTTTTTTGGTGGGGGGGGGGGGGGGGAATACCAAGTCATATCTCTCAATGAACATATTAATCATTTCTCAATTTATACTCGTTAGAGTCATCGATGGTGGCTTTACCAACAACTTCACGTTTATACATCCAAGATGGGAAAGACCAAGTCTCATCAGTTAAACAATTCATATGGGATGGGGCGCGATGCTTCTAAAGCACTTTGTTTGTGCACAAACAGGTCTAACCAAGTCTTCAAGTCATTACCAAGTTGTTTACGTTTTGGCGTAGTTATTAATGATCTCAATTTACTTATTACATAAAATACACTAAAAATCTCTATCAAAGCTGAATTCAAGTGACCGTCTTAAAATTGTTCAAACAAATGTGGGTTGTATTTGTTGCCCAGCTAGCAAGCCAGAGGGGGGGGGGGGGGGGGGGTGAATGGGATTCCTAAAATTTTGATCACTTTAAAACCTGTAAAAAAAAAACAATCACACAATACACTTCGATGACTGTTAGTGTTAGTAAAAAGGATAGCAAACAAAAGGCAATCAAACACAACGACACACGAAATTTATCCTGGTTCGGACCTCCTCTCCACAGGAGTCCTACGTCCAGTCCCTGAGCAACAACTCAGGATTTCACTACCCAGGGTACAGTCCCCCTCAAGGACACTTACACACCCAGCCGTAGCTGTCTTCTCTTCACAACCCGAACATAAATTACAACACCTGGATCCCACCAGGTCTTCTTCTTCTACCCGAAGGGAACAAACACCCTGGAACCCACTAGGTCTTCCTTCACACGAAGGGAAAGAACACATAAATGTATTCAAGGGATAATACGCCCCTAGATCAAGCCTAAGGACCAACGCTCGATCTGAAGCAACGACTGAGAGGGAGAGTTCTACGATGGAACACTCTCAGTTTACAGAAGCTCTCAAGACTAACACAATGAATGCAGAGAGCTAAGAGCTAGATAATCAAAGGAGTGAGGCTTCGCTTTTTCAGATGCTCGCAGAAAAGCTTGTAAAAGATTGTTATAAGTGTTGTGTGTTTCTGGAGCTTCAGTCTTCTATATATGACTTCCATTTGAAATTTGAACGTTGAAGTGTTTGTTATCTCTAAGCTTTTGTTTACGTTAGACTGCATGTCACTGTAGAGCTTCTTGTTCAATAGTCTTTAGCTTTCCATGCACGCAACAAGAGAGAGGATCTTCTTTGATGTCCGTTATCTTCCATATTGTCCAACGTTGTATTGAGGTGCGCTGTCAGAGACCTGCACACATTAAATGCTAAAACAATAGACAGCTAGGCTGTCTCTTGTTGTCAGTCAACGTTAGAATGATTTTATATCAAAATAGAAGTTCCATTCTGTTCTTCTAAAAGAGTTTACAGTATAAGCATGGAAATGGAAGATATCGTTTGCATGCAGTGCAGTGATATGATCAGTCATAATAAATGCACGAATGTGAGATAAAAGTGAGGGAAAACTTTGACTTTTCAAACTATCTGAGAATAGGTTTGAATATCAAGTCGTTATACACCATGAAATCGATATGATCATGACTTATGAAATCGATGTAAAGATGAGTCATTGTTCATGTGAATCGTTATACGAACATAAACAAGTCGATGTACACACAAATCGTTATGCATTAATAACCGAATCGTTGTAGAAATAAATCGTTATGATACTATCAACAAATCGTTGTTTCACTTATCGAGTCGATATAGTGAATAAATCGTTGTTTAATGTATCGAATCGTTACGGCGACCAAGTCGTTGTGTAACTTAATGAATCGTTACAGTGACTGAGTCGTTGTGTAACTTATCGAATCATTATGAAACTTAACGAGTCGTTGTAATACTGAAATTGTTGTGAGAGCAAATCGTTGTTCTCACTTAAGAAATCGATGAGATAACCAAATCGTTATGAGCTCGGAGTCGATGTGCACACTTATCGAATCATTTTGAGAGCAAATCGATGTGATCTCTTAGCGAATCGTTATGAGAGGCAAATCGTTGCAATCTCTTAGCGAATCATTATGAGAGGCAAATCGTTGCGATCTCTTAGAGAATCGTTATGAGAGGCAAATCATTGCGATCTCTTAGAGAATCGTTATGAGAGGCAAATCGTTGCGATCTCTTAGCGAATTTTATGAGAGGCAAATCGTTATGATTCTAAGGAAATCGTTATAACAACTAGAGAGTCGATGTGTACTTAGAAAATTTATACTTTGAACTGTAAATGCTGGTATGAAGAATACTTACCAGTTTAGCTTGTATTTCTTTGTTAGATTTCCTGTGCTCAAATCTCATAGAAAATATGTTAGAAATGCACATTGTCTTAGTTTTGTTAATCACCAAAATAGATATTTAATTTATTTAAATTACATGGGGAAAATCTGATCATCAATCTCCCCCTTTTTGGTGATGACAAAACATAGCAACAATAAAAGTTGTTCTGAAATAAATTGTGAAATAAAATATAAGAGATATATTTCAGAAATACTATATTTCTTCCCCTTTTTGTCATTAAGCAAAGGAATCATTTGGAGACAAAGAAGAGATATAAAAGAGAGATAAGAGCAAATAATTTTTCTATTTATCTTGAGGGGTTACATGAAGGTAGAAAGCAGGAGATAGAAGGGAGGCATGCCGCTGAATAATGCGCAAACCCTTGCATTTCTGCTCCTCAAAATAGGTCTGGAAAACCCCAAAAACAATAGAGTAAGATGACCCCATGTCTGGAAGCATCCTCTTGATGTAAAGTTGGCGCTGATCTTCTAGAAAATTAGCATATTCATCTTTGCCAAGAGATTCCTTGAAGGAGAAGAAAGATCTAAAGCTGGCAAACCGAAGAAATTGGTTGATCTTGACAGGGTAGTGGATCTGATGCTGCAGAAGATCTTTCTTCAAGGCCAAAAACAGCTTGTACCGCTTGACCCATTGATCATAAGGCTCTTTAACCAGATTGATGGAATTCAGGTCCAAGAAGGCTTCAGTTGTGAGAGTAGGCTTGTCGGCCTTGAACAAGGAACTGTTCAAGTTCCAACTGAATGCTGACTGGTTGTAGTGCTTTTCCCAGTCCATGGGAGAAAGTCTTTCACATTCTGATAGCATAGGGGAAAGAACTTCAAGGAGATTCTCAAAAATGACAAGACCAACTGAGGAGTCCATGACCAAAGAGTGCAGCTTAGGAAGAAACACAGTGTCTGGAATTTGTAGGGTAGCGAAATCCACTTTGAAGGAGCAAATGACTGGATTATTAGTTTTTAACGAAGCAACGGCTCCTTGGAACTGACCCAACTGCACTTCAGGTAACTTTTGAAGATACCAATAATCATTGAATAGCTAGAAGTACCTGATGAGCTTCACTTCCTTTTGAATAAAAGGTGCCCAGAGGGTTTTATGATGAATGACAAACCACTCAGAGAGAGTGAGTGGAGAGTCCCCTGGTGGAAACCGAGCTGACTTTTCAAGAATATATTTCCTGTAGAGAGCCGAGTGCCCTTTAGCCCACTGATCTTCAGATTTGCATTCAGCCATTTTGAAGATTTTGGATTGATCAGCTTTTGAGAAGTGGTTGTAGGGAAGGACAACATTGAGGTGATCAGTTAGATTTAGAAAATGAGCACCAAATTGGTGGCAAGGATACACTTTTGGAGATATTCACGATAGAGTGGTTTCCTTCGATTTTCAATAGTGAGAGAAAACAAGAGAGGGGGAATTTAGGTTCAGTGGGAAGAGAAAGAGTAGTGGAGAGTTTCCTCTTTTTAGAGATAGGACTAGAAGAGTCAGTCATGTGGACATGAGAGGCAGCTGCCAGAACTGAACAGATGGTGGTGATTTCCAACTCATCCTCAAATTTATTTAGAAAGGGACCTTCGAGTTGAGCACCTTTAGGTATAAAGGTGACAAAGGAAGGAGGAGTAGGAGGATGGAGAAATGATTGATGGGTAGAAGAAGGTGTGATGGACGATCCATCTAAAGAAGGACCAGAGGAAGAGGAGGCTCCAGCTGATGATGAGGCTGGAGAGTCTTCAGGAACAGGAGAGGCGGTGGAATGGATGTAGAGGTGGCAGGAGAAGGAGAGGATTCAGAAGGAAATGAAGTTGGGGAAGAAAAGGTGCGAGGCAGGGGTTGTTTGAAGGTGATAGGTGCTGGAGGTGCTGTGGAGGAAGATGGTGGTGAAGGAGGGGCTGGAGTTGCAAGAGGAGAAGGATCAGGGGCACCTGGAGCGACAACTGGCTCTTCCACTCTTGGAATCTCACCCTCGGAGACCACTGGCCTTGTTGGCCCAGAAACATCCTCTATTGGCCCTGACGTCCTAGACTTCACAGCTTCAACTTGATCTTGCATTGCAGTTGCTGCCTTGTCAACACCTTGTGGCCCGAATGGCCCTGCTGGCTCATCTGAAATTTGCCTTGATGGCCAACATCTTGTTGCCTGGCCTCAGAAGACCCAACTTCGGACTGGTACTGCATGAGAAGGAGCAGGAGGGGCATTTGACGACTGCGCCCTGACCAAATCTCCAAGTGCGGTTATAGATTCCTTGATACTTATGAGCTCACTTCGCACCCATCTCACTGCATTTCTCACCATTCCCACTTCCTTAGCTAAAGTACTCTGGCTTATGAAAATTGACTGAATGTCAGATTGCACATAGCACAGAATCTTTCCTTGCTCATCCAGTCTTTTGATAACAGGCTTCATATTTATCTTCAGCTTCTTCTTCTTCTGATGTGGCCGCCAGGTAAGGAGAGGAGTTCCCTGAGCCACTTCTTTTCCCTTGACTTCTCTTGCCCTTTCAATGGGCTCCACATAGTCATCACTGTCATCTAAGGCACTTTCCACAATGCCTTCTCTGAACTCATCAACATTGGGGACATTGGTTGTGTGCTCCCCCTGAAAAGCTGCTTGTTCTTCAACAACTTGCTCTTCTTGAATAGGAGTGGTTGCTCCTTGCACAGTTCAATCACAATCTCCTGCTCCCCCTAAATGGAGCATCCTCCATCACCACATCTGCAGTGTGGCTTGATGCCATAACTCTTCTTCAAGAGCAACCTCTGGCACACTTGAGTGCTTGAAATGGAGTCTAGCACTCTTCTAAGGACTGACCCTACCACAGTAGTTGGAGGGGCAATCACTTGCATTTGCTCGATAGGTTCAAGGTGCTCAGGAGGAATATCCTCTATTCTGCTGCCTACTGCTTCTTCTGCTGGTTCTGCTGCTGCTGGTGGTGCTTCTGCCCTAGTATCTATTTGCTCAATTGCCTCTTCCTGAACTATTGTTGCTGCTACTGCTTGCTGGACCTCTTGGGCTTCGCCGATGATGGCTTCACCTCCACCTACTGAGGTCTTTGTCAAAACCCCAGCAATTAATGAAAAACCACTTTTCTTCAGGTTCCTGGACCGGATTGCTTGGCCCATCTTCTCAGACACATCTCCTACCGTACTGATGCCAAAGTGTTGAAATATCTTGGTTAGCAATGGGCATAGGGTAGAGACACGTGCAACTTACTCTTCTTGTCCCACAACTGAGCACTTGCAAACTTCATTCTTTCCAATAATACTCTGCAGTGTTGATACTCTGGTTCTGGATGGCCCAGAACATCAAGTCTGAGTCCACCTGGTGCATGAAGAGAAGGTGGCACTCCTTGGAACTACTATCTGACAAACTATGAAATGTAATAGACGACTGAAAGCATTTAAATGGTTAATATCTAACTTCCCATCCTTTAATCTGAACTCGGGACCAATAATTCCTACCTCTTTTGCCTAAACATCAATAGTGTGAACTCCACTGTGACCGAAGGTAGTCACACCAAACAATGACTCTAACAAACTGTAGGTGATTCTAATCTAGGTTCCCTTGACCAGTGAAGTCAAGGACCCATCTTCCTCAGTCTTTCGATAGACATAAAAGGCCTTTACTAGGTCAGATAACTTACTTCTGATAGAGTAGCAATCTTTGTCCATTTCAGTCTTTCCAATACCGCGACGATGTTGTGCATGCATTCTTTTCCAAATCTGCCACATCTACTACCTTGTGACCGCATAACTTGGTCTTTACTGTCGCAACCTCTCCTGCTGCTCTGCTGTGAGATATGCAGCTCCATAGCCCCCGACGGTGCCAGAAACTCCAGAAACGGCCATGATTTTGAATGGGGAAGGTTCTGGATGATTGGAATGAATATTGGAGCAAAAGCCCCTAAGAAATTTCTAGCGGGAAGAGGTGAAAGCTTTGAAGTCGCACGAGGTGGATGCCGGAGTCGTTAGGGTATCGTCTCAGGCAAGTGGAAAGAGATGAAGGCAGGAGGTGAATCGTTGCGACACAGATTTCGGGATATATAGAATAACAAAAAAAAGACTTTTGAGGTGCTGACGCCATAATAGCAGAAAACGACAAACTAGCATGATTTTGAGACGAAAAAGGACTTTAAAATAAACAAACCGTCCAAAAAAAAAATGCAACATCCAATATTGATGAAATTTTGCTTGACTGCAGGGGAGAGAATATTTAATATTATGAAGTAATTATTATTTCAGTTATTTGCAGATAAATCTCTCACAATTTACACATGCCTAATTCCCTTCTAAGAGATGTAAATCTCTCTTCAGGTAAGGCCTTTGTGAAGATATCTGCTAACTGATTATTAGTATCAATGAAAGAAATATCTATGTTACCATTTGCTACATGATCACGAATGAAATGATATCTAACCTCAATGTGTTTTGTCCTTGAGTGCTGCACTGGATTTTTGGTATGATTTATTGCACTTGTGTTGTCGCACAATAGTGGAATTGTCTTGATGTTGAGTTCATAATCCTCAAGTTGTTGCTTAATCCACAGAAGTTGTGTATAGAAACTTCCAGCAGTCACGTACTCAGCTTCAGCTGTAGACAGTGCTACTGAATTTTGAGGACCATGATATTAGACATCCTGCAAGAATTTGACAACAACCACTGGTGCTTTTTCTATCTATTTTGCATCTAGCGTAGTCAGCATCAGAGTATCCTACTAAATTAATTTCACATGATTTGGATACCACATACCTAAGTCATAAGTTCTAGTCAAATATCTAAAAATTCTCTTGACAGAATTAAATGAGACTCTCTAGGGTCTGCCTGATACCTAGCACACATGCAAACACTAATAATATATCAGGTCTACTTGCTGTTAAATAAAGCAAAGAGCCTATCATATCTCTATAAAGCTTTTGATCTATTTTCTTCCATCTTTATCACTGTCTATCTTGTTGATACTCATTGGTGTTGACAGTGGCTTGGCATTTTCACAACCGAATTTTTTTAGCAGCTCTTTTGTGTATTTGGCTTGACAAATATGTGAGCCTTCTTTTCCTTGTTTGATTTGCAACCCAGAGAAAGTAGTTAAGCTCCCCCATCATACTCATTTCAAATTCTCCCTGCATTAGTTTCTGAAAATACTTGCAAAGAGATTCATCAGTAGATCCAATATTATATCATCAACATATATTGAACAGGTAACATATTTTTAGTTTAGACTTAATGAATAGTGTGTTATCTACTTTTCTTCTAATAAAACCATGATCTAATAGAAATGCACTTAATCGTTCATACCATGCTCTAGGTGCTTGTTTTAAACCATATAGAGCTTTATGCAATTTAAATACATGATCCGAAAAATCCATGTCATCAAAACCAGCGGTTGTTCCACATAAACTTCTTCTTTTATAAAACCATTTAAGAATGCTGATTTCACATCCATTTGAAAGTGTTTTAAATTAATGCAGATGTATAAGCAGTAAAATTCTAATAGCCTCAAGTCTAGCTACTGGTGCAGGTTCATCGAAATCTATGCCTTCCTCTTAGGAATAGCCTTGAGCTACCAGTCTGGCCTTATTTCTTATGATCACACCAGCTTCATCCAATTTGTTCCTGAACACCCATTTGGTGCCAATCACTGGATGATCTGATGGTCTAGGAACAAGTGACCACACATGGTTTCTCTTGAACTGATTCAGTTCATCTTGCATGGCTAAAATCCAAGATTCATCAGTAAGAGCTTCATTGACTGTCTTAGGCTCTATTTGTGAAACAAAAGCTAGATAGTCACAAGGAATTACATTACCTCTGGTTCTTACCCTAACTGACGGATCACCAATGATGTTGTCTAGAGGGTGATCTTTCTTATATCTCCATTTCTTTGGAAGATTTTCATATGAGATGTCCTTTTGTTGCAGGTCTTCTAGAGGTGGATCTTCATTATCCTCAATTGATGTGTTCTTTAGTTTCTTGGATAAATAATATGTATCATCAACATCACTGTCTACTTCCTTTCTCAAGGAAGGGTTAGTTTCATCAAAGATAATATGCATTGATTGCTCAATTAATAGGGTTCATTTATTAAACACTCTATAACCTTTGGGCTTGGAAGCATACCCCATGAATATACCTTCATCTGATTTGGAGTCTAGCTTACCAATGTCTCTTTTGCCGTTGTTGTGGATGAAGCATGGACATCCAAATGTCCTGAAGTGGCTGATCTTCGGCTTATTTTGCTTGTACAACTCATACGAAGTCTTCTTCAGAATCGGCCTGATCATCACCCGGTTGATTATATAACATGCTGTGTTGACTGCTTCAGCCCAAAAATACCTTGGTACATCATATTCTGATAGTATCGTCCTTGCCATGTCCAATAGGGTTCTATTCTTCCTCTCAGCAACTCCATTTTGCTATGGTGTCCTTGGCGCTGAGAAGTTGTGCTCTATTCCTTGATCATCACAAAACTTGGCAAATCTTTCATTTTGGAATTCTCCTCCATGGTCCGATCAATGCTGATAATACTATACTTCTTATCCTCTATACCTTCTTGCTGAAGCTTACAAAACTGTCAAAAGTATCATCTTTGTGTTCTAGAAAGAACCCCGTGTGAACCTGGAGTAATCATCTACTATAACAAAACCAAAATCTTTCCTCCAAGACTTGTGGTTCTCATTGGCCCAAATAAATCCATGTGTAGAATTTCTAAGGGTTTTGAAGTTGTTACCATAGTCTTTGACTTGAACGATGACTTGGTGTGCTTTCCTTTTGCACATGGCCCACAAACACCATCCATTCTTGTGCTAACTTTGGGTAGGCCTTCCACCAAGCTTCTCTTGATCAACTTTCTCATGCCATCCAGACTGCAGTGGCCCAATCTTCTGTGCCACAGTTCAGTTGACTGCTCTTTGCTTGCGGCCAGACATATATCCTGATCTTTTAGTTCTTCTAGGTAAAGTACGTACAAGTTCTTTTCTCTGTTGGCTTCAAAGATGACTGCACCATCCTTCATAATGCTGCACTTTGACTCTTGAAATCTGATTTGATGTCCTTTGTCACACAGCTGGCTGATACTGATGAGGTTGCGCTTCAGTCCTTTGACGCATAATACATCTTCAATAATTGCTTTCCCTTTGCTGCTCACTGATCCACTGCCTATCACTGTCCCTTTTCCATTATCTCCACAGGTGATTGTGCCTTCCTCAGCTTTGAGATGAGTAAATAGCTTCCTATTTCCTGACATGTGCCTTGAGCATCCACTGTCTAAATACCATTTTGATGCTTGAAGGTTTACCTGCAATGAAAACACTAAGCTTTAGGTACCTAAGTTCTTTTGGGTTCTGGTTGGTTAGTATCATCATTTTTTCTTTTGATTATCCATATTTTATATTTAGTTGGACATGATACTTTGATGTGACCTAGCTTGTTGCAATGGCTACAGCAGACATCTTAGTTATCTTTTTAGTTGGAATGTATTTAAAATTTGATTTATATGCTGTGTCTTGTTCAGCTATAAACTTTGGTGTTGGATATGTTTTAGGATGTATTATTATTTCTTCATTATCTGGAGGTGTGTATCTTTCTACCTGACTGTCTAGCTCCCTTTAGTATTAGTGATGGTTTTCCATTTGTGAGTTTATCTAATGTACTTAATAGCTTTTCATTTTCTTCAGTTAGTGTGTTAATCTCCTTTTTAAGTTCATCTGGAGTTTCTTGTTTTTCTAGTTTAACTATCTGTTCATTTTTATTTTTCAGATCTTCACATAACAAATCGTTTCTTCTTTTTAATTCTGTAATTTGTTTGTCCATTTGCTCATTTTCAGATTTTAAATCTGAGTTAGTATTTTCTAAACATGCGATGTTTTTCTTACTTTTTTTTAGTAACTTACATACTTCTTTGTATTTACAATATAGTTCATTAAAAGCTTCTTCGAAATTATCGAATCTAATTCATTACATGAAGAAAAAGATGAGTCTGATGTTACCTTGTCTTCGATGTTGGCCATGAATGCCAAGTTCTTCTTCTTCTTCTTCATTGCGTGAGCTTGACTCGCTGCCGAGTCGCTACTGTTGTCCCAAGCTGCTGTCCATAGCTTTCTTTTTATACCTTCTGAATTTCTTGGAACTATCTTTCTTTCTGAATTCAGCTTTCTTGAGTTTCGTACATTCTGCCTTGATATGTCCGGGCTTCTTACATTCGTAACAGATGGGCTCAGATCTTTTTGAGTCCTTTCCTTCTGGCTTCTTATACTCTTTATTTTTCTTGAAGTATCTCCTACTGGATTGATATTTCTTTTTCTTAGCTAGTATTCTTTGTAATCTTCTGGAGAGAAGAGCTTCTTCATCTTCACTACTTCTCATGCTTTCATCACTATCTGAGATTTCTTCTGATGCATCTTCTTCAACCTTGAGAGCATTGGAGTGTTTTCTTCGGCTTGATGACTCTCCCAATCTCTCCATGTTGATCTCATGGGACATAAGGGACCCGATGAGTTTCTCCAATGACATCCTTTTCAAGTCGTTGGCTTCTTCTATCGCTGTCACTTTGGGAGTCCAAGAGGCCGGTAGGGATCTAAGGATTTTCCTGACCATGTCTCCCATTTCATATGTCTTCCCAAGACCTGCTAACCCATTTGTGATGTTGGTGAACCGCTGTACATCTGTGTAATGGTTTCTCCCTACTGCATCTGGAACCTCTCGTACTGTGTCACCAGAATATCTATTCTGGTCTCTTTTACCTTGTCAGTACCTTCGTATGTGATTCTAAGCTTCTCCCACATTTCCATTGCTGATTTGCAGGCTGAAACTCTATTAAACTCCTTCTTGCTAAGTGCACAACATAGTATGCTCTTAGCTTTGCAGTTGAGAGAAATCTTCTTTCTATCATCTTCTGTCCAATGTTCTCTGTTGTTTAGAACAACTAGATCGCCTTCTTCTATTATAGACCATATTTGAAAATCGAATCCTTGTAGGAAGTATTCCATCCTTGTTTTCCAATATATGTAATCTTCACCATCGAACAGTGGTGGCCTGTTTACAGACTGACCTTCAAAGTGACTTTGGGCTGCCATTTGATCTTTTCTCTTCAGATTGTTGGATCTTCTTCTTTGTCGAAGACTAGCTCTGATACCACTTGTTGCCCAGCTAGCAAGCCTAGAGGGGGGGGGTGAATGGGATTCTTAAAATTTTGATCACTTTAAAACCTGTCCAGAAAAACAATCACACAATACACTTCGATGACTGTTAGTGTTAGTAAAAAGAGGATAGCAAACACAAGGCAATCAATACACGACACACAGAATTTATCCTGGTTCGGACCTCCTCTCCACAGAGTCCTACGTCCAGTCCCTGAGCAACAACTCAGGATTTCACTACCCAAGGGTACAGTCCCCCTCAAGGACACTTACACACCTAGCCGCAGCTGGTCTTCTCTTCATAACCCGAAGAGGAATTACAACACCTTGGATCTCACCATGTCTTCCTTCTACACGAAGGGAAACAAACACCCTGGAACCCACCAGGTCTTCCTTCAACACGAAGGGAAAGAACACAAATTGTATTCAAGGGATAATACGCCCCTAGATCAAGCCTAAGGACCAACGCTCGATCTGAAGCAACGACTGAGAGGGAGAGTTCTACGATGAGGAAACACTCAGTCAGTTTACAGAAGCTCTCAAGACTAACACAATGATGCAAAGCTAAGGGCTAGACAATCAAGGAGTGAGGCTTCGCTCTTTCAGATGCTCGTAGAAAGCTTGTAAAAGATTGTCGTAAGTGTTGTGTGTTTCTAGAGCTTCAGTCTTCTATATATGACTTCCTTTGAATTTGAACGTTGAAGTATCCGTTATCTCTAAGCTTTTGTTTACGTTAGACTGCATGTCACTGTAGAGCTTCTTGTTCAACAGTCTTTAGCTTTCCATGAACGCAACAAGAGAGAGGATCTTCTTTGATGTCCGTTATCTTCCATATTGTCCAACGTTGTATTGATAGAATGATTTTATATCAAAATAGAAGTTCCATTCTATTCTTCTAAAAGGATGTTTACAGTATAAGCATGGAAATAGAAGATATCATTTGCATGTAGTGCAGTGATATGATCAGTCATAATAAATGCATGGATGTGAGATAAAAGCGAGGGGAGACTTTGACTTTTCAAACTATCTGAGAATAGGTTTGAATATCAAGTCATTATACACCATGAAATCGATATGATCATGACTTATGAAATTGATGTAAATATGAGTCGTTGTTCATGTGAATCATTATACGAACATAAACAAGTCGATGTACACACAAATCGTTATGCATTAATAACCGAATCGTTGTAGAAACAAATCATTATGATACTATCAACAAATCGTTGTTTCACTTATTGAGTCGATATAGTGAACAAATCGTTGTTTAATGTATCGAATCGTTATGGCGACCAAGTCGTTGTGTAACTTAATGAATCGTTACAGTGACTGAGTCGTTATGTAACTTATCAAATCGTTATGAAACTTAACGAGTCGTTGTAATATTGAAATCGTTGTGAGAGCAAATCATTGTTCTCACTTAAGAAATCGATGTGATAACCAAATCGTTATGAGCTCGGAGTCGATGTGCACACTTATCGAATCGTTCTGAGAGCAAATCGATGCGATCTCTTAGCAAATCGTTATGAGAGGCAAATCGTTGCATTCTCTTAGCGAATCGTTATGAGAGGCAAATCGTTGTGATCTCTTAGCGAATCGTTATGAGAGGCAAATCGTTGCGATCTCTTAGCGAATCGTTATGAGAGGCAAATCGTTGTGATCTCTTAGCGAATCGTTATGAGAGGCAAATCGTTATGATTATAAGGAAATTATTATAACAACTAGAGAGTCGATGTGTACTTAGAAAATTATATGATTTGAACTGTAAATGCTGGTATGAAGAATACTTACCAGTTTAGCTTGTATTTTTTTTTTGTTAGATTTCCTGTGCTCAAATCTCATAGAAAATATGTTAGAAATTCACATTGTCTTAGTTTTGTTAATCACCAAAATAGATATTTAATTTATTTAAATTACATGGGGAAAATCTAATCATCAGAATTCCAACTCAAATTCTTTAGTGGCCTGGTCGAGTCAAATTTTAACAAAGATGGACAAACTATTACATGGATTACTTTTAATTATTTATTTTCAATTTAGTGATTAGTATTACACTTCTTATTTTAATGTAATTCATTTACATGTATGTATGTATTTTATTTAATATTGCACTTTTTCACATGTAATATTTTGTTTTCATTTTTCTTTCATATTTATGTGGTTTTTAAATTTGATTTATGCATGTATAGTAATTTATCACTGCACACACCTCACGAGAGCGTGTTGAGCTTGTGTCAATGAACCTTCCCGTTCAAAACTTTGGGATTGATGTGCACGACTCTCATTTTCAATGATGAGAATGTGTATATCTAACTCAAAGTCTTGAATTGTCCCGTTTTGGACAGTCTGTGAATGTTTGATCGCAGTAGGTGGTTATTTACTATATGTGTTTGCACAGTTTGTTGAAAATTTTGGTTGCGTCTTCTCACTCCTCACTGGCATACCTTTATTGATTTTGAATATTTTCTTAACCACTTAGAAATAAGTGTTTAAGAAAATTTCTTAATCAATAATTTTTTTTTGTATATCGGAGAGGTGTAGGGAGATGCTGCTAAAATTTTAAGAAAAAATGTACAAACATATAGTAAATGACCATCTGAGTGCGATCAAATATCATGAATGGGTAAAAAGTGATAATCTAATTAATATGTTCTACCTATTCATTTTGACTTACTCGAACGGTATGAGGGTGGTTCGGGTTTTAACTCAACAAATGGCCAACGAAAGATTTTATGTTGACTCTTTTAAGTTGTTATACAAATGACATTTACTCTGTGTAGGAAAAAATATCATATGAGAATTCGTCATGGATAAACCATGGAATAGTTAATGGAGTTGTGACAGAGGAGTTTAAAGACGAGTTGACAGTTTCATTCGGTTTGCATTGAGGAATTCATCGGTAGTAGTTGATCCGATGGGTAACATCCGATGTCTCTGTTTCGCTTGTAAGAATAGAAAGTGAATATCGACATGGGATGTGCAACATCATTTGTATATGAGAGGATTTGTTGCCCATCATGAGTTATGGCCGTCTCATGGTGAGTTTAATATCCAGTCGTATGAACCGGCGAACTTTGCCTCCACAAGTACGTACGTAGACATGGTTGTGATGTTGCTGGTCCAGAGTTCAATATTCATGATGACCAATGCAATGAAGAAATGCAAAATAATACAGCTCAGAGATTTTATCAGTTACTTCGAGATGCTAATGAGCCATTATCGGATGGTTGTGAGAAGCATACACGGTTGTCTACAGTGTCTCAACTACTGAATTTGAAGTCTGAATTTCATATGAGTGAGAATTGTTTTGATCGGCTTCTCTTACTCATCAAGAGTATGCTTTCTCAATCAGAGAGGTTGCCCGATGATTTTTACCGTGCGAAGAAGATAGTGAATGATCTGGAGCTTGGTGTCACACCCAGCCAATTTAGCAGCAGAATAAATCGGGGAGGCATGAACAACGTGTATGGTAACGAAAATTACACGTACAGTCACAATATCAGAGAAAGAAATGAACAATAATTGCAATAAACTCCTTATTTTATTGATAACTCTCCTAAACTATTACAACCACTAATTCTGAGCCGAAACATAGGGCTCAATAACATCATTACATTTGGAAAAAGATAATTAAGCAAATATCTAACTAAATTCTAAGATACTAAGGTTATTCCATCGCTATGACTCCCGGTCGCTCATCACTCCAGTCCATTTCCGTTGGTGTACGTAGGGTCATCATCTGACTTACCTAAAACACACACAACAATAGCACAGGGTGAGCGATAACGCTCAGTAGGACCTAATATCTCGTATAAACAAGCATGTTTTGAGTGATTAATGTCTTGTAAAGCATGATAACTAGAGAGAATGATCAAGTATAGTCAAGAGAGTAATAGCACATGACAGCAAGAGATTGATAATATATTCAAGAAGAATATTACAAAAACTAGCATCATAAGGATTGGCCATATAACGAGATAGCATGTAACGAGATAGCGTGTATAGTCGCGATAGCAAGTAATGTGTGTTTGGTTGATCATTTTATCAACCAAGAAAATCTAGTATTGTGAATGATTGATTGATTGTCATAGATTAAATCTTGATAGTCCTACGTTTGGTGTATGCCATCACCTGATCATTAGACCCCCGCGAGTTATAGCCTTTCGGGTGCTCCTCCCAAGGACCAGATCGGGCCCTTATAATGTTGCCTAGCATAGTCATGTTTATTATCTTAGACAATCAATTTGATGGCCAAATAGAGTACCAAAAATAGATGATAGTAGTAGATGAACTAGATGAGAGTGTAGAGTGAAAGTGAACAGATAAAAGTAACGAGATATTAGATGAGATAGGATACAATCATAAAACAACATTAAACATCGATAGTAATAGTTGCACAACACTAAGTCAAGTGCCGAAAGTCTGGTAGAAGTCACAACCGCCCACTAGCGTGTTGTGAACACGGGCCAGATGGTCTGGCGTGATCCCAAGGTAAGAAGGAAACACACTAAGGCCGTGGACCGTACTGATCCCTAAGGTGTAACAGGTGTTAAGGGTACAACCAGCTCGTCATTTAAGGACGTGCGCCAAAGCCAAGAAAACTTACGGAGGTCTTGACAAGGAGTCCCTGGCCCAGTCGAGAGTATTCCCGATGGAGAGGTGGTCCAAGCCAAGAGAGAGTGTGTAACGAAATGTTGTCTGTCTTGCCTCGAGTGCTCGAAGACAGAGGGACGCGATAACGGTATACAAAGCACGGGAATAAAATGAAGACAAGTGTCATTTAACAAAAATGGGGAATTTAGTAATTAATTTCACTTAATTACCAGATACATTATTAAGTAATTTAATAGGGTCAAATGGCAAACATTAATATTAAGTGTGTGCAAGTGTAAAGAAATTAAGAGAGCATAATGGATTGTGCACATAGCTTTTAAATAATTAATTCATGTAGACATTACTCATTATTGACTAACAAGTCATTACAGTTCATGACAGTTACTTTGGGTAAAACAGGGTTTCAATGGTTACAATAGCAGGGTTATATAGGCAATTACAGGTTCTGGCCGCAACACTAATGTCGCGACGTGTATGGTCGTCACGTTCAGGTCGCGACGTGTATGGCCGTCACGTTCAGGTTGCGATGTGTATGGCCGTCACGTTCAGGTCGCGATGTGTATGACTGTCACGTTCAGGTCACTCTGGTGCTGTCGCAACGTAGGGTGCTGTCGCGATCAGGTCGCAACAAGGCAGACCGACGCGTTCACGGTGTCAGGTCGCAACGGGGTTAACGGTCACAATCAGGTCGCGCCACTATCTCTGGTCGCGTTATGTTGAACCGAGTGCTGGGATGAACCAGAGGCAGGTCGCAACATGTCGACCCGTCGCGTTAAGAACGCGACGGTTCTTCCTATCGCGACCCCCTCTGAGATCGCGGCGGAGTGGCCCGTCGCGACACCAGAAGGCTGTCCGAGCCCAGAAAAGGGGTTTTGCCTTTTTTCCAGGTGGGTGTACATGATACAGGCACATCAAAAATTCGATATAAAATCGGACAGAGATCCAAAAATCATGGAACTAATGTTAAACGACAATAGACATGGAGATCTAATACTGGTCACGATTAATTAGAAAACAGACATGTCGAAGGCATGATTTGATCAGGTTATATTTCCCTAACCTAAAACATGCATAGGGATAGGAAATGCTATAATTTGAATGACATGCTCAATGAAATTTGGGTAAAGTGGGCTCGTTAGAACCCTAACAACAGGCAATATTTATGGTAATTATCTCAAGTCATGAGCACAAGTGGATTCAGAGATACAAGGTAAACATGAAGGTTCGGGCTAAACATGTTAACATAAGTTTGGGCATTTAATTCGCCCTCATGCATGAACGAGAAAGGATGAGATCATGGGGCTTTTAAAGAGGATCATGAAGGCTATCTAGGATAAAATTTACACGTTGAGTGCTTGAGAGATTGCCTACCTTTTTGCGCTGTAAAGTTCCTAGGGTTTGGGGTGACGAATTTTCCATGTTCTCCTTGCTCCAAGCCTCCTTCTTCCCTGCTCTCCTCGTCCAAAGCCTCCTCCTTCATTCTCCAGAGCTCCAACTTTCTTAAAACTCCTCTTTCCCTTCAAACTCTTACTTTCTATATTTATCCCCAGATTTCTTGCATTTCTCTACCTAATAGGTTTGGCAGAAGTCTAAATTCGTGGCCAAAGGTTAAGATAGGATTAGGACTCTTTTTATGATATTTATAACTCTTTTTAGTATTTATTTTACCTATATTTTATTTATTTATTTATTAACTCCAATTTCCCACATTTATTTTCCCATTTTTTAGCATTTCTCCTCTAATTGGCTTGGGGAGAGATCTAATTTTGTGGCTAATGGGTTAGGATGGGATGATGACTCCTTTTTAGGATAATTATGAGTTAATTAATGATTATCTTAACCCTTTTCTATTTATTATTAATTTAAATGCGAATTTAACTTAATTAATTATCATCCCAAGATGGGCTCTTGACAATTGGCCCATTCTTTTATGCTTGGTCCATTAATACAACCCATTCCTAATTTAGCTTAATGGGTTTTAGTTTAATTCCACTTATTCACAATTTCTTCTAATTTAAATATATTTATCACACTTATTCAATTAATTTCTTATTTTAATTCAATTTAATATTATTTATGTCAATATTTCTAACCTTCATCATTTGGGCTCGTATGTGAGCTTAATTGTACATCCCATGTTCTTAATGGGTTTTAATTATCTTCTTATAAAAAATTTATTCATGGGCCTATTGGTCCAATTATCAAAACGGGCTATCAACCCATATTATTTAAAGTCTACCCACATGTTCATTTTGATTTTTAATTCACTTTGGCTCATATAATAATGACTTTTCCGATTTATTCCTTAATTACGCTAATAAGTCGCATAGTTTCTTAAACCTGGTCTAAATGATTTTTCTATTCCCAAATTTATTGATGGGTCATTAGATAATATCATTTAAAGTATAACTATTATTTTTACAAAAATTTTATGTGAGTGTTTATGCATGAAATAATGGCACATATATATTTTTAACTAGTTTGATTTTTTAATTAATAAAATTTTAAATTTATCTATATTTTCTAATTAATAAATTTTCTAGGGTACTACATCCTCCCCCACTTAAAAAGAATTTGGTCCCAAATTCCACGACTCTTTCGGTTAAATAAATATATCATCATTTCATACTTAGAAGGTATTAAATATTATAAGTTTAGAGTTACCTTCCACGGTACCCACTTCTTGATTTGGAGAGGGTTGTACCAAAGCTTCCAGTGTGGCTGGTTGTTTAGATTCTTTGTGACGTTGTTTCTTCATTCGTGGGCAGTCACAAATCTTGTGGTCTGAGCTGCCACATCGTAAGCATTTCCTTGCTTTCTCCAGCATTCCTCCAATATGTGGCTATCCTATTGCAGTGTTCGCATCGCCCTTTTTGAATAGGGGCTAGTTGTATATCATTTGGCTGGTTCTCTTGGGTCATAGAGTTGAGATCTTCGGTGTTAGTGAAAGGTTCCTTTAGAAGAGGGCAGTCTCGCATTCGATGCTCCAGATTGCCGAGGCGTAGACATGCACCAACTTTTCTCCAACATCCCTTGGCCGGATGACCCAGCTTACTACAATGACGACAATTACGTTTCTTTTGTGGGTTTGGCTGCTTTCCACGTTGGTGTCTTCTCTTTTCATTCTTGTTGGTCATCTTTCTAATCTTTTTGGTCGTCCTCAAAGCTTCTTCTAGTAGTTGGGTGGCTTTCCGACACGCCCGAACTGGCTTTGAATTGACCTCATTTCGTCTTGTAGTGGCGTGCCTTCGGCGCCCATTTAAGGGTTCCTTCAAGAATAAGGTTGGCATTAGGATGCTAAACTAATATTTAGTTGATACACATATATATAGATAAATGTATTCAGATCTTAACCATGGTTCTACCCAATCCTCACATAGGTATGGTGGTTGACTTAGACACGTGTCAGGGCAGTTCACCTAGAACATCCTAGACTTAAATATCCTAATAAGGACATCCTAGGCTCTGATACCAACTGTCATGCCCCGCCAATTTAGCAGCGGAATAAATCATGGAGGCATGAACAACGTGTATGGTAACAACAATTACACGTACAATCGCAAATATCAGAGCAAGAAATGAACAATACTTGCAATAAACTCCTTATTTTATTGATAACTCTCCTAAACTATTACAACCACTAATTCTGAGCCGAAACATAGGGCTCAATAACATCATTACATTTGGAAAAAGATAATTAAGTAAATATAACTAAATTCTAAGATACTAAGGTTATCCATTGCTATGACTCCAGGTCGCTCATCACTCTAGTCCATTAACACATACAACAATAGCGCAGGGTGAGCGATAACGCTCAGTAGGACTTAATATCTTGTATAAACAAGCATGTTTTAAGTGATTAATGTCTTGTAAAGCAGGATAATTAGAGAGAATGATCAAGTATAGTCAAGAGAGTAATAGCACACAATAGAAAGAGATCGATAATACATTCAAGAAGAATATTGCAAAACTAGCATGATAATGATTGGCCATATAACGAGATAGCGTGTAACGAGATAGCGTGTATGGTTGCACAACAGTGCACTAGTCGCGATAGCAAGTAACGTGTGTTTGGTTGATCATTTTATCCATCGAGAAAATCTAGTATTGTGAATGATTGATTGATTGTCATAGATTAAATCTTGATAGTCCTACGTTTGGTGTATGCCATCACCTGATCATTAGACCCCCGCAAGTTATAGCCTTTCGGGTGCTCCTTCCAAGGACCAGATCGGGCCCTTATAATGCTGCCTATCATAGTCATGTTTGTTATCTTAGACAAGCAATTTGATGGCTAAATAGAGTACCAAGAATAGATGACAGTAGTAGATGAACTAGATGAGAGTGTAGAGTGAAAGTGAACAGAGAAGAGTAAGGAATAGTAGATGAGATAGGGTACAATCATAAAACAACGTTAAACATCGATAGTAATAGTTGCACAGCACTAACTCGGGTGCTGGCAGTCTGGTAGAAGTCACAACCACTAGCTGTGTCGTGAACACGGGCCAGATGGTACGACGTGATCCCAAGGTAAGAAGGAAACACACTAAGGTCGTGGACCGTACTGATCCCTAAGGTGTAATAGGTGTTAAGGGTACATCCAACTCGTCGGCTAAGGACGTGCGCCAAACCCAAGAAGACTTACAGAGGTATTGACAAGAAGTCCCCAGCCCAGTCGGGAGTATTCCCGGTGGAGAGGTGGTCCAATCCAAGAGAGAGTGTCTAACAAAACGTTGTCTGTTTTGCCTCGAGTGCTCGAAGACAGAGGGACGCAATAACGGTGTACAAAGCACGCGAATAAAACGAAGACAAGTGTCATTTAATAAAAATGGGGAATTTAGTAATTAATTTCACTTAATTAAAAGATACATTATTAAGTAATTAAATAGGGTCAAATGGCAAACATTAATGTTAAGTGTGTGCAAGTGTAAAGAAATCAAGAGAGCATAATGGATTGTGCACATAGCTTTTAAATTAATTAATTCATGTAGACATTACTCATATTGACTAACAAGTCATTACAGTTCATGACAGTATTTAATTAGGGTTAAAATAGGGTTTAAATGGTAACAATAGCAAGGTTATATAGGCAATTACAGGTTCTAGCCACAACACTGATGTCGCGACGTGTATGGCCGTCACGTTCAGGTCGGGTTGTGTATGGCCATCACGATTGGTGCAACGTGTATGGCCGTCACGTTCAGGTCAATCTGGTGCTATCGCAACGCAGGGTGTTGTCACGATCAGGTCACGACAAGGCGGACGGCGCGTTCAGGGAGTCAGGCCGCGACGGGGTTAACGATCGCAATCAGGTCGCGCCACTATCTCCGGTCGCGTTATGTTGAACCAGGCATTGGGGTGAACCGGGGGCAGGTCGCGACATGTCGACCCGTCGCGTTAAGAACGCAACATTTCTTCCTGTCGCGACCCCCTCTGAGATCGCGGCGGAGCGGGCCGTCGCGACACCAAAAGGCTGCCCGAGCCCAGAAAAGGGGTTTTGCCTTTTTTCCAGGTGGGTGTACATGATACAGGCACATCAAAAATTCGATATAAATCGAACAGAGATCCAAAAATCATGAAACTAATGTTAAACGACAATAGACATGGAGATCTATACTGGTCACGATTAATTAGAAAATAGACATGTCGAAGGCATGCTTTGATCAGGTTATATTTTGCTAACCTAGAACATGCACGGGGATAGGAAACGATTTAATTCGAATGACATGCTCAATGGAATTTGGACAAACCGGGCTCGTTAGAACCCTAACAACAGGCAGTATATATGGTAATTATCTCAAGTCATGAGCGAGTGGAGGATTCAGAGATACAAGGCAAACATGAAGGTTCGGGCTAAACATGTTAACAAAAGTTTGGGCATTTAATTCGCCCTCATGCATGAACGAGAAAGGATGAGATCATGGGGCTTTTAAAGAGGATCATGAAGGCTACCTAGGGTAAAATTTACACGGTGAGTGCTTGAGAGATTGCCTACCTTTTTGCGCTGTAAAGTTCCTAGGGTTTGGGGTGACGAATTTTCCAAGTCCTCCTTGCTCCAAGCCTCCTCCTTCCTTGCTCTCTTCGTCCAAAGCCTCCTCCTTCGTTCTCCAGAGCTCCAACAACGAAAATGGGGCTTGGCAGACACGAATTCGAGGTCTATTAGGTTGTTTAAGAGTCCAACTTTCTTAAAACTCCTCTTTCCCTTCAAACTCTTACTTTCTATATTTATCCCCCTATTTCTTGCCTTTATCTACCTAATAGGCTTAGGGAGAAGTCTAAATTCGTGGCCAAATGATTAAGATAGGATTATGACTCTTTTTAGGATATTTATAACCCTTTTTAGCATTTATCTTACCCTTAGTTAATTCATTTATTAATTAACTCCGAATTTCCACATTTATTTTCCCATTTTTTAGCATTTATCCTCTAATTGGCTTGGGAGAGATCTAATTTCGTGGCTAATGGGTTAGGATGGGATGAGGACTCCTTTTTAGGATAATTATGGGTTAATTAATGATTAAGAGATTGATGGATTTTCTCACCAAATATTCCAAGTCTTTCGGCCAAATAATTAACCCCTCTAAAAGTTGTTTCATACTTTCTCACAAGGCGCCTATTCAAACAGCAGCAAGGATAAAGTGGGTGACATGTTTTAAGACAAATAGGCTCCATCATGTACCTGGGTGTTCCTCTTCGCCCTGGAAGGGTCCCAGCTAGTGACTTCTCTATGATGATTAACAAGGTCAATAGTAAGCTTGCAACCTGGAAGCCTAAACTTCTGTCGCAGGTGGGTAGAATAACCCTTATCAATTCTGTGCTGATATCTCTCCCGGTGTATTTAGCTGCGTCTTCTGCTCTCCCCTGCAACATCATCCACTATATTCAGAAGTGTTGTGCCCATTTTTTCTAGAATGGTTTGGATGGAGTTCGTCGTCGTCAATGGGTAGACTGGGCTACTATCCAACGGCCTATTGTTGAGGGTGGTCTGGGGGTCCGTAGCTTGAAGCATGTGCAGCTGACCTTGGCTATAAAATTTCTCTGGAACATGCAACATGGGTCTTCTCTCTGGGCGCTCTATGCTAGAAGCAGATATATCGCTGGTCAGCACACCATTCCAAGTATGTCATCCAAAATCCAGAATGAAGCTATTCAGATTATGAAGTCTAATACTAAATGGATTCATGGGAAAGGTAATCAAATTGATTTCCTATATGATAACTAGCTTGGTGGTAGTCCTCTTCATGAGCAGCTCAGTACTCCTTACGAAGGGGAGAGGATTGTGGTGCAGGAGGTCATTGAAAATAACCAACATCCTATAAGACCGTTTTTACCAAGTGATGTCTTATAGAGGGTGGTTCTTACTGAAATGGAGGATCGGTGTATCTGGGTGGCTTCTCAAGATGGCAGCTTTACCACTAAATCGGCATATAATTTGGTCAGAAATTCGGGTATTAGGCGTCCTGTGCTATCTAAAATCTGGCTGCGCTCCTTTTATGGGAGAGCATCTTTGTTTTGTTGGAAACTCTTGAATAGGGCAGTGGCGGTGGACCAGAGGATTATGGAATGTGGCATTCAAATTGCTTCTAGTTGTTCTTGATGTAGAAGCCATAGCTATGAAGATCTTAATCACCTGTTTATCTATAGCGATTTGGCAGCTCCCTTGTGGACCTGGTTGTCTCCTCTCATTGATCCAAAAATCCATATGCACAGCCAAATAACTACTAGAATCTGGAGCTTCCTATCTGAAACTAATGTGGCTTCTCCTTTTGGATTTATGTCCCTTCACTGTCTGATCCTTATTCTTTGGGAAATTTAGAATGGGAGATGCATGGCCAGATTTGATTCTAAAAAGCCTTCAGTGAGGTTGATGATTAATAACATAAGGTCTATGGTTTCTCACTCCATTGAAAGTAAGCAGTTTAAGGAAGCTCCTTCGGGTCAGCAGATGCAGATTCTTCACCATTTTGGATTTAATCCCCAGGTCTCTACTAAACAAATTAAACTAGTTCGCTGGATTCCTCCAATAACTGACCTGTGTTTGAATGTGGACGGTGCAAGAAAAGGTAATCCAGGTTACAGTGGGGGCGGTGGCTATGTTCGGGACATGCATGGTTGTGTTAGGGTGGCTTTTGCTCATTATTATGGTTATGGCAGCAGTATCATAGCAGAAATAAGGGCTATTTTTTATGGCCTTCGACTGGTTGGTTATCTTGGGCTGTGCATTTCAGTGGTGTATACGGATTCAAGTGTTTTGGTGCAGTCTTTAAAGGTGGGTATATGCCCTTCGTGGCAAGCCTATCGCTGGTGGTGGGAAGCTTATGTTATGATAAACAGATATTCTTATATGGTTAGGCATGTTTTCCGGGAAACCAATCAAGTAGTTGATGCTTTGGCAAATAACGGATGTATGACCCGGGCTAATTCAGTTTTCTAGGGATCTAGCAGTTTTCCTTCGGCCTGTAAAGGTCATGTAAGTCTAGATAAAATTGGTCTTTGTCATATTAGATTGTCTTGACCCGGTTAGGCATTTGTATGACAGATTGATTTATTTATATTTCGGCCCAGGTTCTGTGCTGGTGGAGTGAGAACATTCTTCTGTTGGGTTGAGTGTGTATTTGAAACCTTTTAATGATGACTTTAATCATGACTAATTGACATCACTCATAATTTGATTTTGATGATGACATTTTGTACACTTTGTACATTTTAAAATGATGACTAATTGAACATGTTATACATTTTATACATATCACAACAATGCTTAAACAACATGTTTTTGATGTTTAATATCTCACATTTTAATGATAATATCTTGTATTAATGGTTTACACTTTATATTTTCAGGTTCACACACTTTTGTCACAGTGGTGTCGACACAGTCCACCTGTGTGTTGACACTAGATGACTGTCCCAGAAGCATGTTCTGAAGCAGTAGCTAGTGGTGTCGACACAGTCTGCCTGTGTGTCGACACAGTCTACCTGTGGTGTCGACACAGTGCCCTGTGGTGTCGACACTAGTTCACTGTCCCAGAAGCCCAGTTTGAAGACAATGCATGTGGTGTCGACACAGTGCCCTATGGTGTCGACACACTTCGAGTGAAGCTCAAAAACGTGAATTTTTATGGACACGTGGCTGCTTGGGAATCAAGGGATTTGACCTAGATTTCTGTGCCTACGCACCCCAAGGCACCTTATGGACATATGGGGCTATAAATACCCATGTTTCTTGTACTCCAAAGGCATCCCACGAAAAGAGAGACGAGACATCTCCAGAAAAGGGTGTGGCGGCTGAAGAAAGGGGAAAAGAGAGCATGCGTCCAGAAAGGGAGCAGAGTTGTACTGTTTCGAAGGAGAACGTGAAGAAGAAGAGAAGATAAGAGGAGAGAGGATAAAGTATCTGCATCCAGAAAGGGAGCAGACCAGCGCCATCAGATTGAGGAGGAAAAGCAACAAAGGAAGAAGAAGATCTGGCAATCCGGATGCCACTGAAGCAGAGCATCGTGGATTGAAGAAGATCTCCAACGAATTCCTTCAAGCATCTTCAATCCAAGCTTCTGCAAGTCTTCTTCATCAAGGAACATCCAATTCACATCTATTTCATTTATTTTCTTGGAGTGTTCATCCAGTTTTTCATTGTGTGATCTGTGTATGTGTTCTACACAGATCACTTAATTCTGTTTGTTCTATTTTTAACATTGTATTGAGATAGATCGCGCTAGAGGATTTATTCTCTAATTGACCTTGTTCTAGCAGAACTTGGATCTTTCGTGGTCCAAAGGTTTGGAGCCGTAGTGCTCCGGTTTTGAGCCGTTGTGCTCAAGTGCTTGTGAGTCGACGTACTCATAAGTGGTTTGTGGAGTAGGTCATCGTACCTATCTCCTGGGTTTTCTTTGATTCATTGTACTCAAAGGGTTTGGAGTCGTCGTGCTCCGGTTGTTTCTTGAATCGTCGTGCTCAAGGGTGTTTTGGAGTCGTCGTGCTCCAGTGTGTGCTGTACTCAAGGTTTTGAGTAGTGTGGCCTCACTGTGTGAGGGGTGGACGTAGGAGTCACTGGAGGTGATTTTCGAACCACCTAAAAATCCTCTGTGCAGTGGTTTGAATTGTGGTTTGACTTTGTATTGAGCTAGAAGCATGCATAGGGATTTCGCTCACACTACTAATTGATTTGCTCACACACACTAATCACACATATTGCATCTGTTCAGTGGGGTTTCATTTGAATAGATATCTTAATTCGAAGTAATTTTAAATTGCTTTAGTTTCCGCTGCAAATCTATTCAACCCCCCCCCTCTAAGTTTGCCATTATCCACCTATTTGATCCTACAATTGGTATCAGAGCCAGGTTCTCTGTTCATTGGTTGTATTTTGGGAGATCTGTCTTTGTGTGCTTAATCGCTATGATTCCTACAATTGGTATCAGAGCGGGTTAACCACTCTAATTGTTAGATCTAATTCCTTGTTACATTGATTCACTGTGATTAGATCTAATAGTCTTTTGAGTTTTGGTATAATGGCAAATTTCTTTAATCTGCATGAATTTCATGTTATAATTTCAAAGAAATCCCCAATCTCACTTTCATCAAGTTTTTCAGAGGAAGCACAAAGAAAAGAAGCAAAAGGAATTCACAAATGCTCAATGGCAAAGAAGAACTTCAATGAATCCATAAAATCACCAATTCAGAAAACTATGGCTCTCACAGCACATTCTAAGAGCTCAGAGTATTCTTCATCCTCTTCAAAACACAAGAAATCAAATGGGTCTACAAGGTCAGGTAAATCCACTCTAGACTCATCTATGTATTCTAACTCTGATTCTGATGTAGATGAAGGAATGTCTCAGGTTAAATTGATTGAATTATGTGAGAAGATACAAAATCTTAATTTACAGTTGAACACACAAAATAAAGACTTGAAAAAGACTTTAAAAATTGCCATGAAGCAAATGAGAATTTGAAAATTGAAGTTCAGAAACTTAATTCTGAAAAAGAAAGTTTGGAAGATAAAATCAAATTTGTGGAAAACAAGTTGTCCAAGTTGAAAGAAAATCATGATCAGTTGGAATATGAAAACTTGATTTGAAAGATGAAAATGAAAAATTGATTGATCTCAATGAAAACTTCAAATTTGATAATGATCAATTAAACAAACAGATTTCTAACATGGCTCATGATAATCAAATAAATGAAAGATACAAACAACTTGTTGAAGAAAATAGTCACATAAAAACGAAGATTGAATGTTTGTTGCATGAAAAACCATTGGACAATGACTGTAGCAATTTAAGTAATAAAATTGCTGATATGAAAAAATAAATTGCTCAATCTGAAAATGAAAAGAACAAGATGAAAAATGGTTTGGATGTCATGCTAAACAAGTTTCAAAATTCAGAAAAAGAAGTTGTTGCATTAAAAGCTAAAAAATAGAAGCTTCAACATGAATTGAAGAATACTAAATACACAAGTCTTGCTTTTGTGAGAGATAAGAAAAATGAAAATGAATCAAAATTAACATTTGTTGAAGCTGCTGCGAACAAGTACTCTGCTAATTCTAATGAAAAACTAGTGAAAGTTCTGTTCAGAAATAGACAGAGAAAAAGAAATGTACTGTCAAGAAGATTCATCTACTTCCTCCATCAGTCCAAAAAGCTCCAAGGTAAGTTTCAAATTCATATCATGCCAGAGCCCCCAAAAAGTACCTCCTTCTCCTCATGGTATGCCTCCTCACAGGAAAAGGAGATTCCACAATGCATACATGTCAAGATAAGTACCAGGTAAGAAATGCTCTCACTTGCTTAACTGTAATAAACTTGGTCATCTTGCCAACATTGTTGGACTAGAAATCAAAATTTTAATAAACATGCCAATCAGTCCAATGCTTTCATTGTTAAAATTGGTTCTTTCTAGGGCTGTTGGTACAGAAATTTTTTGTGGTGCTCAGAACTTTAGTCTATGCTTTGCTTACACACAAGAATAAATATCATGTTCATACTGAAAATGTTCAGAAATTCCATGTGTATAGGCATAGAAATGCGCACAAAATCATTCTGTTTCTGCATATATTAAAAAAATTAGAAAACTTCATGAAATATGCATTGGCAGGCAAAAAAAAGGAAATCTGGAAAATTCTGCTCTAGTTCTATCAATGAAAAATTCATCATACCAAAAATAAAATCCATACGAGAAATCAAAATCTTCTAATCTTGCACTCTAACATGATTTCATTGCAGACAAAGCGGTGTGCCCAAAAACAATTGAACATGAATCACAGTTGAGGAGTGTAAATGGATCAAGTTATTGGTGTGGCATCAACAAGAATGATTGGGAACACAGAGTAAATGATTTGAAAGGGAAGAAATGAAGATTGTTCAGGTAAAATTTCTTATCATTTAAAATGTAATGTCTGAATTAAATTAAAATTGTTTAATTTTATCTGAACAATGAGAAATATGTTTCAATGCTGCTTCCAACAAGAAATTTATGTCATAACAATTGAAAGCATGTTTGTTTGTTTGTGCCCATGACTCCTTGTGCATATCTTTTTTTTGATTTATTGGTATATCAAATGATGACATGTGAAAAAATAAGTTATGCTTTGTTGGAAACTATCTTTATGCGTGAGTAAAATACTCCGCCAAGTACCAAAAGTCATGTTATGCTTAAAGCTAATTGTGTGCATAATCATGTGTGAATTGCTTGCTAGCTTTTTCATTCCATGCACATATTAAGGGGGAGTAAATTTGAAAAAGTACAAAAATGTTCTTCAAAATGCAATGAACTTCATGCTAAAATTAGAGAATAATTGACTTTTTTGTAGTGACTATGTGGTATATCAAATGGTGAAATGTGAAAGGACAAGTTAGGCATGTCTGGAAACTATCATCATACGTGAGAAAAATTCTCCGCCAAGTATCAATAATCTTTTCCTGCATAAAAGGTCATCAAGAAAAATGAAAATCTCAAAAACTTTATTTTAAGTCTTTAAAACAATTTGAGTTTTTGAAAAACTTTTCTCCTTCAATAAATTGTCTGTTGATATAAGCTTGATCATGTTCATACTCTTTTTGTGCAAACTGCTTGGAATGAACATATCTGAATTGCTTAAATGATCATTTCATGTCATGCATATCTTATGGGGGGTGAGTCAAAAGAATCTTTGAGTGAAATTCTGGAGAAATAATTTCATATCTGATTTATTAACAACTCACGTTCAGTTTGTTGACAAATATTCTTGCAAATAAATTCCTCACTCTCACATTACATTGGCATTCTTGGTATATCAAATGGTGATTTGAAGAAAGACAAATCAGGCTTGTCTGGACACTTTCACTATGCGTGAGTATATGTCTCCACCAAGTATCAAGAGTCTTATATGCAATTGTTGAGGGTGAGTCCTTGTCTTTCAATAAAACATTCTTGCTCATTCTATTTACACTTCATTCCATTCCTATTTCTTTAATAATCTTCATGTTCAACTTGTGAGGGGGAGATACATGAAAGGGGGAGTCATTGTCACATTCTTGACCTTACTTGTCTATCTTGAACCCCAAACTCATCAGAATTTTTGAGTCATTGTGCTATTTTCTTATGAGAGAATTAAGACATTGAAACTAAACTCACTGTGCATTTAGTTTAATTTCAAAGATTCATTATCATTTCAAGTTAAGCAATCTTAATACTGAATGTCTTTAAAATGACTTGCAAAACACATGTAGGCACATGAGTGGCTTTATTAATTAACATGTGCATGTTTAAGCTTCATTTTTACCACATGTAAGAATAATTTTTCTAAATTCGTAGTCATGACTTTTCTGGTCAAAGCAAACATATTCCTGCAAAATATCAAAAGAAAATGATCAACAATCTGAAAAGATACAAACAGAGCAATGCAAATTCTTGAACCACTGACCGAGCCATTTCACCTAAAAAGGGATTTGACCTAGATTTTTGTGCCCACGCACCCCAAGGCACCTTATGGACATATGGGGCTATAAATACCCATGTTTCTTGTACTCCAAAGGCATCCCACGAAAAGAGAGACCAGACATCTCCAGAAAAGGGTGTGGAAGCTGCAGAAAGGGGAAAAGGGAGCATACGTCCAGAAAGGGAGCAGAGCTGTGTTGTTTGAAAGGAGAACGTGAAGAAGAAGAGAAGAGAAGAGGAGAGAGGATAAAGTATCTGCATCCATAAAGGAAGCAGAGCAGCGCCATCATATTGAGGAGAAGAAAAGCAACAAAGGAAGAAGAAGATCTGGCAATCCGGATGCCACTGAAGCAGAGCATCGTGGATTGAAGAAGATCTCCAACGAATTCCTTCAAGCATCTTCAATCCAAGCTTCTGCAAGTCTTCTTCATCAAGGAACATCCAAGTCACATCTATTTCATTTATTTTCTTGGAGTGTTCATCCAGTTTTTCATTGTGTGATCTGTGTATGTGTTCTACAGAGATCACTTAATTCTTTTTGTTCTATTTTTATCATTGTATTGAGATAGATCGGGCTAGAGGATCTATTCTTTAATTGAACTTGTTCTAGCAGAACATGGATCTTTCGTGGTCCAAAGGTTTGGAGCCGTAGTGCTCCGATTTTGAGCCGTTGTGCTCAAGTGCTTGTGAGTCATCGTACTCATAAGTGGTTTGTGGAGTAGGTCGTCGTACCTATCTCCTGGGTTTTCTTTGAGTCATTGTACTCAAAGGGTTTGGAGTCGTCGTGCTCCGGTTGTTTCTTGAATCGTCGTGCTCAAGGGTGTTTTGGAGTCGTCGTGCTCCAGTGTGTGTTGTACTCAAAGTTTTGAGTAGTGTGGCCTCACTGTGTGAGGGGTGGACGTAGGAGTCACTGGAGGTGATTTCCGAACCACCTAAAAATCCTCTGTGCAGTGGTTTGAATTGTGGTTTGACTTTGTATTGCGCTAGATGCATGCATAGAGATTTCGCTCACACTACTAATTGATTTGCTCACACACACTAATCACACATATTGCATCTGTTCAGTGGGGTTTCATTTGAATAGATATCTTAATTCGAAGTAATTTTAAATTACTTTAGTTTCCGCTGCAAATCTATTCACCCCCCCCCCCTTCTAACCTTGCCATTATCCACCTATTCAATCCTACATCTTCCCCTCTGGGGGAGGGTGCACTCTCCTAGCTTTAAGTTCCTGAGGACTGTTTCTGATAAAAAAAATGATTATCTTAACCCTTTTCCATTTATTATTAATCTAAATACGAATTTAGCTTAAATAATTCTCATCCAAGATGGGCTTTTGACAATTGGCCCATTCTTTTATGCTCGGTCCATTAATACAACCCATTCCTAATTTAGCTTAATGGGTTTTAGTTTAATTCCACTTATTCACCCTTTATTCTAATTTAAATCTATTTATCACACTTATTCAATTAATTTCTTATTTTAATTCAATTTAACATTATTTATGCCAATATTTCTAACCTTCATCATTTGGGCTCGTATGTGGGCTTAATTGTACAACCCATGTTCTTAATGGGTTTTAATTATCTTCTTATTAAAGAATTTATTCATGGGCCTATTGGTCCAATTATCATAATGGGCTATCAACCCATATTATTTAAAGTCTACCCACATGTTCATTTTGATTTTTAATTTACTTTGGCTCATATAATAATGAGTTTTTCGACTTATTCCTTAATTATGCTAATAAGTCGCATAGTTTCTTAAACCTGGTTTAAATGATTTTTCTATGCCCAAATTTATTGATGGGTCATTAGAAAATATCATTTAAAGTATAACTATTATTTTTACAAAAATTTTATATGAGTGTTTATGCATGAAATAATGGCACATATATATTTTTAACTAGTTTGCTATATTAGTTGATACAATTTTAAATTTATCTATATTTTCTAATTAATGAATTTTCTGCGGTACTACATCCTCCCCCACTTAAAAAGAATTTGGTCCCCAAATTCCACGACTCTTTTGGTTAAATAAATATATCATCATTTCATGCTTAGAAGGTATTAAATATTATAAGTTCAGAGTTACCTTCCAAGGTACCCACTTCTTGATCTGGAGAGGGTTGTACCAAAGCTTCCAGTGTGGCTGGTTGTTTAGATTCTTCATGACGTTGTTTATTCATTCGTGGGCAGTCACAAATCTTGTGGTCTGAGCTGCCACATCGTAAGTATTTTCCTTGCTTTCTCCAGCATTCCTCCAATATGTGGCCTATCCTATTGCAGTGTTCGCATTGCCCTTTTTGAATAAGGGCTAGTTGTATATCGTTTGGCTGGTTCTCTTTGGTCATAGAGTTGATATCTTTGGTGTTAGTGGATGGTTCCTTTAGAAGAGGGCGGTCTCGCATTCGATGCTCCAGATTGTCGCAACGTAGACATGCACCAACTTTTCTCCAACATCCCTTGGCCATATGACCCGTCTTACTACAATGACGGCAATTACGTTTCTTTTGTGGGTTTGCCTGCTTTCCACGTTGGTGTCTTCTCTTTCCATTCTTGTTTGTCATCTTTCTAATCTTTTTGGTCATTCTCAAAGCCTCTTCAAGTAGTTGGGTGGCTTTCCGACACGCCCGAACTGGCTTTTGAATTGACCTCATTTTGTCTTGTAGTGGCGTGCGTTTGGCATCCATTTAAGGGTTCCTTCAAGAATAAGGTTGGCATTAGGATACTAAAGTAATATTTAGTTGATACACATATATATAGATAAATGTATTCAGATCTTAACCATGGTTCTATCCAATCCTCACATAGGTATGGTGGTTGACTTAGACACGTGTCAGGGCAATTCACCTAGAACATCCTAGACTTAAATATCCTAATAAGGACATCCTAGGCTCTCATACCAACTATCATGCCCCGCCAATTTAGCAACGGAATAAATCAGGGAGGCGTGAACAACGTGTATGATAACGAATATTACACGTACAGTCGCAAATATCATAGCAAGAAATGAACAATAATTACAATAAACTCCTTATTTTATTGATAACTCTCCTAAACTATTACAACCACTAATTCTGAGCCGAAACATAGGGCTCAATAACATCATTACATTTGGAAAAAGATAATTAAGTAAATATCTAACTAAATTATAAGATAGTAAGGTTATTCCATCGCTATGACTCCAAGTCGCTCATCACTCCAGTCCATTCCTGTTGGTGTACGTAGGGTCATCATCTGACTTACCTGAAACACATACAACAACAGCGCAGGGTGAGCGATAACGCTCAGTAGGACTTAATATCTCATATAAACAAGCATGTTTTAAGTGATTAATATCTTGTAAGCAGGATAACTAGAGAGAATGATCAAGTATAGTCAAGAGAGTAATAGCACGCGATAGCAAGAGATCGATAATACATTCAAGAAGAATATTGCAAAACTAGCATGATAAGGATTGGCCATATAACGAGATAGCGTGTATGGTTGCACAACAGTGCACTAGTCACGATAGCAAGTAACGTGTGCTTGGTTGATCATTTTATCAACCGAGAAAATCTAGTATTGTGAATGATTGATTGATTGTCATAGATTAAATCTTGATAGTGCTGCGTTTGGTGCATGCCATCACCTGATCATTAGACCCCCGTGAGTTATAGCCTTTCGGGTGCTCCTCCCAAGGACCAGACCGGGCCCTTATAATTTTGCCTAGCATAATCATGTTTGTTATCTTAGACAATTAATTTGATGGCCAAATAGAGTACTAAGAATAGATGAGAGTAGTAGATGAACTAGATGAGAGTGTAGAGTGAAAGTGAACAAAGAAGAGTAACGAGATAGTAGATGAGATAGGGTACAATAGTAAAATAACGTTAAACATCGATAGTAACAGTTGCACAGCACTAAGTCGGGTGCCGGCAGTCTGGTAGAAGTCACAACCGCCCACTAGCCGCGTCGTGAACACGAGCCAGATGGTCCTGCGTAATCCCAGGGTAAGAAGGAAACACACTAGGGCCGTGGACCGTACTGATCCCTAAGGTGTAACAGGTGTTAAGGGTACAACCAGCTCGTCGGCTAAGGACGTGCGCCAAAGCCAAGAAGACTTACAGAGGTCTTGACCAGGAGTCCCTAGCCCAATCGGGAGTATTCCCAGTGGAGAGGTGGTCCAAGCCAAGAGAGAGTGTGTAATGAAACGTTGTCCGTCTTGCCTCGAGTGCTCGAAGACAGAGGGACGCGATAACGGTGTACAAAGCACACGAATAAAACGAAGACAAGTGTCATTTAATAAAAATGGGGAATTTAGTAATTAATTTCACTTAATTACCAAATACATTATTAAGTAATTTAATAGGGTCAAATGGCAAACATTAATGTTAAGTGTGTGCAAGTGTAAAGAAATCAAGAGAGCATATTGGATTGTGCACATAGCTTTTAAATTAATTAATTCATGTAGACATTACTCATTATTGACTAACAAGTCATTACAGTTCATGACAGTATTTAATTAGGGTTAAAATAGGGCTTAAATGGTAACAATGGTAGGGTTATATAGGCAATTACAGGTTCTGGCCGCAACACTGATGTCGCGACGTGTATGGCCGTCACGTTCAGGTCGTGACGTGTATGGCCGCCACGTTCAGGTCACGACGTGTATGGCCGTCACGTTCAGGTCGCTCTTGTGCTGTCACGACGCAGGGTGCTATCGCGATCAGGTCGCGACAAGGCAGACCGGCGCATTCAGGGAGTCAGGTCGCGACGGGGTTAACAGTCGCAATCAGGTCGCGCCACTATCTCCGGTCGCGTTATGCTGAACCGGGCACTGGGGTGAACCAGGGGCAGGTCACAACATGTCGACCCGTCACGTTAAGAATGCGACGGTTCTTCCTGTCGCGACCTCCTCTGAGATCACGGTGGAGCGGCCCGTCGCGACACTAGAAGGCTGCCCGAGCCCACAAAAGGGGTTTTGCCTTTTTTCCAGGTTGGTGTACAAGATACAGACACATCAAAAATTCGATATAAAATCGGACAGAGATCTAAAAATCATGAAACTCATGTTAAACGACAATAGACATGGAGATCTATTACTGGTCATGATTAATTAAAAAATAGACATGTCGAAGGCATGCTTTGATCATGTTATATTTCGCTAACCTAGAACATGTATAGGGATAGGAAATGATTTAATTCGAATGACATGCTCAATGGAATTTGGGCAAACTGGGCTCGTTAGAACCCTAACAACAGGCAGTATTTATGGTAATTATCTCAAGTCATGAGCACGAGTGGATTCAGAGATACAAGGCAAACATGAAGGTTCGGGCTAAACATGTTAACAAAAGTTTGGGCATTTAATTCGCCCTCGTGCATGAACGAGAAAGGATGAGATCATGGGGTTCTTAAAGAGGATCATGAAGGCTACCTAGGGTAAAATTTACATGTTGAGTGCTTGAGATATTGCCTACCTTTTTGTGCTATAAAGTTCCTAGGGTTTGGGGTGACGAATTTTCCAAGTCCTCCTTGCTCCAAGCCTCCTTCTTCTTTGCTCTCCTCGTCCAAAGCCTCCTCCTTCGTTCTCCAGAGCTCCAGCAACGAAAATGGGGCTTGGTAGACACGAATTAGAGGTCTATTAGGTTGTTTAAGAGTCCAACTTTCTTAAAACTCCTCTTTCCCTTCAAACTCTTACTTTCTATATTTATCCCCGTATTTCTTGCCTTTATCTACCTAATAGGCTTGGGGAGAAGTCTAAATTCGTGAGCAAAGGGTTAAGATAGGATTAAGACTCTTTTTAGGATATTTATAACCTTTTTAGTATTTACCTTACCCTTATTTAATTTATTTATTAATTAACTCCGAATTTTCACATTTATTTCCCCATTTTTTAGTATTTATCCTCTAATTGGCTTGGGGAGAGATCTAATTTCGTGGCTAATGGGTTATGATGGGATGATGACTCATTTTTAGGATAATTATGGGTTAATTAATTATTATCAACCATTTTCCATTTATTATTAATTTAAATGTGAATTTAGCTTAATTAATTCCAATCCAAGATGGGCTCTTGACAATTGGCCCATTCTTTTATGCTTGGTCCATTAATACAATCCATTCCTAATTTAGCTTAATGGTTTTAGTTTAATTCCACTTATTCACCCTTTATTATAATTTAAATCTATTTATCACACTTATTCAATTAATTTCTTATTTTAATTCAATTTAACATTATTTATGTCAATATTTCTAACCTTCATCATTTGGGCTCGTATGTGAGCTTAATTGTACAACCCATGTTCTTAATGGGATTTAATTACCTTCTTATTAAAGAATTTATTCATGGTCTTATTGGTTCAATTATCATAATGGACTATCAACCCATATTATTTAAAGTCTACCCACATGTTCATTTTGATTTTTAATTCACTTTGGCTCATATAATAATGAGTTTTCCGACTTATTCCTTAATTACGCTAATAAGTCGCATAGTTTCATAAACCTGGTCTAAATGATTTTTCTATGCCCAAATTTATTGATGGGTCATTAGATAATATCATTTAAAGTATAACTATTATTTTTACAAAATTTTTATATGAGTGTTTATGCATGAAATAATGGCACATATATATTTTTAACTAGTTTGATTTATTAATTGATAAAATTTTAAATTTATCTATATTTTCTAATTAATGAATTTTCTGGGGTACTACACTTGAGTTTATGAAAATTGATGCATGTCCTAATCATTGTATGTTGTACCGCAAAGATGATGCATATAAGACATCATGTTGTTTTTGTAAGCATGATAGATTCAAGCCTAAGAGATGAGACAAGTCAAAGCAGAATGATGTTCCATATAAGTCATTGCGATACTTTCCAATCACACCCAGATTGCAGTGGTTGTTCATGTCCCCAAAGACAGCTGAACATATGACTTGGCATGCAGAAAGAGTCCGTCGTGATGATGGTGAAATCAGTCATCCTGTCGATGGCTAAGCTTGGGCTCATTTTAGTTGTACTCATCCTTCCTTCTCAAGGGATCCATGCAACATGTGGCTGGGTTTATGCATGGACAGCTTCAATCCATTCGGAGGTACGGTGGCATCTTACTCATGTTGTGCAGTATTTTTAACATCATATAACCTTCTGCCAGACATGTGCATGAAGCGTGAGAATCTCTTCCTTTCATTACTGATTCCTCGTCCAAAAAGTCCAGGAAAAAATTTAGACATATATCTCAGACCGTTGATTCATGAGCTAAAATTTTTATGGTCAAAATGGGGTTCTCGCTTATGATGCATCCAAAAAACAAAATTTCAATTTGAAGGCTGCATTAATGTGGACAATAAGTGACTTTCCAGTGTACGACATGCTATCTGGCTGGAGCACACATGAGAGGTTGATGTGTCCTTATTGTATGGAGGATTCAAAATCATTCATTTTGAAATCTGGGGGAAAAGCATTTTGGTTCGATTGTCATCATCGGTTTCTACTAAGTGACCATGCTTTCCAAAAGCAGAAGGATTCATTTAAGAAAAATACAATTGAATTGGATGAGGTAGATATGGAATGTGTGTCTGGTGGAAACATGGCGAGGTGGGTCCAAAACTTACCGACTGTATCACAACTGGCTGGTAGTACCTGACAAATCCTAGGGTTTGGGAAGGATCACAATTGGGTGAAGTAAAGTATCTTCTGGGAATTGCCTTATTGGTCAACACTTTTGATACGGCATAACTTGGACATCATGCATATAGAGAAGAATGTTTTTGATAATGTGTTCAATACAATTATAGATGTCAAAGTCAAAACGAAGGATAACGTCAAGGCACGAATGAATTTGAAGTACTTTGCAGACGTCTAGAACTAGAGTTGTAGCATGTTAGAGGAAAAGTTGTTCAACCTAAAGCTTCATACGCGCTTGGGGCTAGATAGATTAAGGAAGTGTGTCAATGGTTGAAGCAATTGATATTTCCATATGGATATGTCTCAATTATTGCCCGTTGTGTAAATGTCAACGAGGGGAAAATATACAAAATGAAGAGTCATGACTATCATGTTTTCATGCAAAGATTGATTCCAATTGCTTTTCGTGAGTTGTTGCCGAAGCAGATATGGGGAGCATTGACCGAACTGAGTCAATTCTTCATGATTTTATGTGCATTAGAACTCAGATTTCATGAATTGTAAAATATCGAGTAAAATATAGTACAGATAGTCTGTAAACTAGAGAAGATATTTCCTTCAACATTCTTTGATTCAATGGAGCACCTGATCATCCATTTGTATGAGGTTAGAGTTGGAGGACCAGTACAATTTCGATAGATGTATCCGTTTGAGATGTATATTCCTATATTCTCAATTTATTCACATTACGACGATCTTTTATATTTTCTACGTATTCATTTGAATTATTGTCATAGGAGCATGCACGATCGTAAGATGAAGATCCACAACAAAGCACAAGTTGAGGGCTCTATTACTCAGGCGTACCTTATTGAAGAGATATAGAACTTTTATTCGATGTACTTTGACTCGGAAATACGAACGCGACGCACTCAGCATACACGTAATGATGATGGTGGAGATTCTATTGTGTCCAACCGACTCTCTATATTCAAGTGTCTCAGACGAGCGTTCAGATATTCTTCTACTCGCACACTCAAAGACAGAGAGTTGGTAGCTGCGGAGATCTACATCTTCATGAATTGCGCAGAACTAGACCCTTACATTGAGTAAGCTCTCAACGCTAATGTCTTTATGTATTTACCTCATTTGTTTGCAAATTGCAGAACTTAGAGTTGTGTTGCACTTTCATTGCAGAGAGTTTGAGTCAGTCATACTGCAATGGAATCCACGTCTGACTGACGTGCAGGTTGAAAAAGAACGAGAGAAGTCTTTTGCTACTTGGTTAAGATATCGAGTAACTGTGCAAATATTTTGATGCATGAGTGTTGTTATGTTCTTATGCATAAGTTGTTCATAGTTGTCAATGTTTGTCTATTTTCTTCTTTTTACATAGTTTGAATAAGGCTTTAATACTGATTCAAGAGTACAAGAGATCAGTTATGGGCCCTCGAAGATTGTACATGTCTATCTAGCTACATTGTGAATGGATACCGATTTCACACGAGAGATTATGGACGGAATAAGTCTACGATGAACAATGTCATATGTATGAAGGGAAGTGCCTATAATGAAAATGAAGTAGACTATTATGGCATTCTCAAAGAAGTCATTGAATTGCAATTTTCGGGACAAGGCAACCATGTATTTCTCTTTGTTGAACCACTCTTGTATTTTACCCTTATATTTTGATGATAAAAATTTATGAATAATTATTATTATTAAAAATATTAATATCATATTTTTCTTAATAAATATAATTTTATGTGATTATTAATATTAATATATTTAATAGCATGTTTTCTAATAACAAATTAAATATCATATTTTTCCAATAAATATAAATTTATTACATTATTGCCATGTGATTTGCACTAAAAGATAAATCATGTCCATTCAATATACATCGATTTCAGTTTACAAAGTGCCATATCGATTCACTCTCATAAGGATTCGCTATCATAAGGATTCAATAAGTGACTCTCATATCGATTCGCTCTCATAAGGATTCGATAAGTGACTCTCACATCGATTCGCTCTCATAAGGATTCGCTCTCACATCGATTCACTCTCATAAGGATTCGCTCTCATAAGGATTCGATAAGTGACTCTCATATCGATTCGCTCTCATAAGGATTCGCTCTCATAAGGAGTCGATAAGTGACTCTCACATGGACTTGCTCTCACATAGATTTGCTCTCATAAGGATTTGCTCTCATAAGGATTTGCTCTCACATGGATTTGCTCTCATAAGGATTCGCTCTCATAAGTATTTGATAAGTGACTCTCACATGGATTTGCTTCTCACATGAATTTCATAAGTGAAACATAGATTCGCTTGTAAAACATGGATTTCACTTAAACATAGATTTCCTTTATATTCCAAAACATTTTTTGGCATCTAGTGAAAAAGTCAAATATTCTTCATTTGCGTAATCCTCTATCTTTCTGACAGAAGATATTTTTGCTTATCTCTCTAGATCTCTTCTTTCCTGCCAACAAAAAGGAGATTATTTACTACTTCTGGGTGGCAACAGGAAATATAGAGGTATGAGCCTTTTTGACAAAACACTCTTTTAACTAAACACTTTCTTCTATGCTTGCAGACCTCGTAGACCACAAAATATCAGAAGAAAGAGAAGATGAGCAACGGCTAGAACTCCAACGGATCTCCTCAATGAATTTGTTCAAAGCTGTTCATATAAAAGATGAAGCAGGGCTGAAGAACAAGCAAGAGCTTTCCTGAAGATCTTTGAAGGAGTGTACAACCAGTGAGGAACCTCAATGCCACATACACTCAAAGGAAAAGAGAGAAAGAGACTGACCCAAGAAGAAGTGTTCAAGCATCTGAAGCCCTCAAGCTTCAAGCTCCTTCTCCTCTCTTCACTCTCTCTGTGTGCATCTTTGTAATCTGGGGGAGAGAGTCTTTTCGCTGAGAGTTCTTTTAGTTAGTTTTCATTTGTTCCAACTCTCAGCTTTGTTCTTTCTTTTCTAAGAAGATTTCTGTCCAGCTGTAGGACTGTATACAGTGTAGAACCTAGCTAGGGGTTTGTGTCTAGTAGAACCGCACTGGGGTTTGTACCAGGAGTTGGCTTCTTTACCTGTAAGAGAAGTGGGCTGCCTTAATCTTGCCCGGAAGAGAGAAGAAGACCAGCTGGGGTGCTGGGTGTTGTATTGTCCTTGAGGGGGACTGTACCCTTGGTTAGTAAAATCCCAAGTGGTTGCTTGGGGACTGGACGTAGGACTTCCATGTGGGAAGGGTCGAACAAGGATAAATTCCTTGTGTCATTTGTGTGATTGTTTATTTGCTTCTGCACTGCTACTCTTCATCACACTAAACTAACCAAACTTTCAAGTGATATTTTTTCTGTGATTAAGTTTCTATTTCAGATTTCAGAAAAACCTATTCACCCCACCCCCCTCTAGGTTAGCTTGCTGTCGTACCAAAAGGGCCAACAAGTGGTATTAGAGCGAGGTTCTCTGATCAATCAAGAAGATCTAACGATCTTAGAGAAGATCCATGGCAGCTCAAGGATATGTTGAAGGTCAATCAGTCACCAGACCTCCATTCTTTGATGGAGAGGACTACCAATTGTCACGTCCTAATAAATCATCTATTTATCGGGAGTGACAAAAATCACACACTGAAAAGACACTATATCCATTCACACTTAGATAGCCTCATAAGTGTCTATTTACAAAAGTTTCCTCATTAAGTTCCCACGAGGGGAATAAGTCAAAGAAACTTATTACATCACATTTACTAATCACACACTACAGAAAAGTAACATAGATAGCTCCTCATAGATTCGTGGTTCACTCAACACTCTTTCCCCTTAATCATTTGTTCCATCTGGATTACCTGAAAAGTAGAATTCTGTGAGCTAACTAGCTCAGTAGGATTCAATCTTATATCAAGGAAGCAAGATACACAGAGTATATGACAAGGAATTATACATGCAATCATGCTTTGCATGCCAAACTGAGATTGCTATACGACACTAAATAGCAAAGTTATGAACATTGAACTCAGATACAAGGATTCATAGTAACATTCAAATTCAGATTTGAACACACATAAACAGCACTAAGAAGATATGATGACCAATCAAAACTTAATGATGCTATGCCAAACATCCACTAATCCTTTATCGTTCCGTGCGGCCACTTAAACGAATTTAGGTGCTCCTCCCAGGACTGGACCACCCTTATTTGCCAAGCATAATTCTCAGATTGAGTCCAAGACTCTCATTTTGTCATCACCACACTCTTACCTTTGTAATGAATCAATGAAGTACAAAGGTTTTACTCAAAGTTACTCAAGTTTGCACAAAAGAATCAGGGACTTGATTCCGTCACTGATTTCAGATTTAACAATCTCACGAGAACAATTTTGTTCGGAACTTGTAGAAATAACTTAAGGTAACAAAAGGTAACTTGACTGATTTAAGTAGGTGTTAGGTAGTAAAAATATATAGATAAAGGTAGACCAAGATTGGAACAATTGGGTAGGATTTACGATGAAGAACGGAGTCAAAAAGAAGCTGGAAACATGGTTCTGTGAAGACCTGTCGACAGGCATGGATCTGCTGTCGACAGGGGCTGGTTCACAGAACTGGGATTTCAGGACTGTGTGTCCCTGTCGACAGCAACCCATAGGCCTGTCGACAGCAACACAAGTGTGGTTTTCTTGGTTGCTGGCCAGGGGTTCCTTCGACAGCCATACCTTCGTCTGTCGACAGGGGCTGTGTAAAACTTCAGAAACCATTCAATTCAACCCCCATGGTTCTATAAAGTTTCTCTAGCATTCCTACATAATTAGGACCTTAAACAAGTGTGATTTCATATGTGACACTCATTGAAACATGATCAGAAAAAGAAAGATCATGGAACATAGTTTGCGAAGATGTTTGAGCAGAGGTTAACTCAAAGGAGATAATGGAAAGTACTCTTTCAAGAACTACTTTCTCTTTACTATTCTCAGCTGAACATATATCAAATGTTAACACTTGAGAGTTTATGATCTCTCAACGAATCAGGCTAACTGAGATTAGAAACCATTAAGGTTCTATCTAATCTATACAATGAAATCAACACTCTAAATTGGTCTAACTGATCAAAGACAACAACATGTAGTTACTTGTGACTTGAGGATCAACTAAACATGGTGTAATGTTGATTTCCTATCATAAATAATATTTTCTAAACTTTGACATAACATGATCAATAATATGACTCCTCAATTTCACAATAGTCTGAGTTTTTCAAACTGGAAGAATAGCATGCTTACAGTTCTACATGCCATTAACCAGAGGATCAAAGGGAATTAGTAGGAGAACTTAGAAGGATCAAGAGAAGAATCCTACCTTACTGAAGAATGATGGTTTCCCCTTAGTAAGAGTTCCACGAAAAAGAGGATAAGGAGAGTCTTGCACGTAGGATAGCTTCCACTACAAACCTTCCAACGAAATGAAACCCAGAAACTGCCGTAAAAGCCCTTCCAGGTAGAGTTGGCACTCAACTCAACAGCCTACCAGTGGAGTATCCTCTGTTGCTACACACATACACCAGCTAGAGTGGAGAAGGTGTATACGAAGGTTGTGGAGGCTTTTTATAGACCCAGCCATTACCATGCACAGAGCCACGCAATGCTACAATGTTGGGGTAAAAAAAAAACCACGTTTAACCATCCTTAGCCACCTAACCCATGCATGTTTTTGCAGTTACACCTGGTAACTGAGGTGTTACCATCTCCAATTTAGGTGCTGGCCTCACCAGAAGCCTCCACGTAACCCACTGAAATTTCCCAGAAAAACCCATTACGTAAATCCCCAATAATTCAACTGGCCACTTGTTCCTTAAAGAAACTTACCCAAACCATATCTGATTGCCTTGAAATTTTGACCACAGACTAAAATGATAGTTTTACTAATTGTGTTGATTTTTAATTAATTTTTAGATTTTATTTTTACACTAGGTGAAAAATCACCCAGAAAATGGCCGCGTCGACTGTACCTTGAAATATGTACGTCGAAAAATTCAGATAATTGCACATTTAATTTCTCCACATTTTTTCTGGAAATTATGATGTTCTCGGATTTTTATTTCGATGTCGTTTTCCAGTATCGCACTGTGGAGGCATGCACTTCGAGGTACGACACTAGGATAACGTTCATTACCACTAATTAAGTCTATCATCCAATTATCACAATTTATTAATAACCCTAAGATATTTTAACCAAATTACTTCTTCTATTTTCTTAATATTTTAAATTTATGGGGCGTTACACCAATATTGAAAGATGCGAATCAATGCTTCATTCGAGGCACAGACTTTGATCTGTGGCAGGTAATAGAGGTAGGTGATTATGTTGTTACTACTCCTGCTGCTGGTACTACTGCCATTGAAGTAGTTGATAAGAATAAATTATCTCTAACTTTAAAGCTAAGACTATTTATGTTGTACTTTATCCAAAAAGGATTTAGTAGAGTAGTTGCATGTAAATCTGTAAAAGAAATGTGAGATAAACTGCAGGTAACTTATGAAGAACAGAAAAATAAAAAAAACAAACTAAGATAGATATTCTTGTCTCTCATATGAGTAATTTAAAATGCTTCCACACGAAAATATCACTCAGATGTATAATAGATTTTCGAGCATAGTAGTTGGTTTAAGCTCTCTTAGTAAAATCTATCTGATGAGGAAAATGTTAGAAAGATACTTAGGTCTTTAACTATTTCATGGACCCCTAAGGTCACAGCTATTGAAGAAGCCAATGATCTAACCAAGTTTTCTATTGATAAATTAATTGGCTCTCTCATGGCACATGAAATCAATATGGAATGGCTATCTGAAAGCTCTTCCAAAAAAAGCTCACTAATGCTTTTAAAGTTGCAGCTACTCCTTCCACCTCTTCCTCTTCTTCTAGTTAAAAAAATGTAGGATCTGAGGACAGTGATGTAGATGAAGTACTGTCCAAGCTTCAGAAAATTCTTAAGAAGAAGAAGAATGGATCAAGAAGGATCCAAAAGAAAGAGAAAAAGGAGAAAGAACCAGTCTTCTATGAATGCAGAAAACCAGGACATCTAAGACCAGATTGTCCTAACCTCAAGAAGACTGGTCAACTAGAAAAATCCAAGAAGTAGCACAAGAAATTCGAAAGAAAAGCTATGGCGGCTGCATGGGAAAATGATGAGGCCACAACTTCAGAATCATCAAGCTCAGATTCCGAAAAAGAGAAGGTAAATCTAGCCCTTATGGTAGGACTAATGAGGTAATTCTGACCATTTTTTTGATTCATGCACTGATTCAGGGTCAGAGTCTGAAGACTTAGAAGAAGTATTAATGAACTATATGAAAACATAAAATGTTGTAAAAGATTAAAGAATCTGAAAACACACTATTTGCTTAGAAACATCAATTCTGATCTTAAATCTAAATTGGAGCAACTAGAAAAACAATTAAAGGACAGTAAAGATAACATTTATCTTTTGAATGAAGATTTAAAAAATAAGGAGAATGAAAAATTAGAGTTAGAAGAAAATTAAAAATTCTAACTGAAGAAAATCTTTATTTAAAAGAATCAGTTGGAAAGTTAACTAAAGGAAAAACATATTTAGCCCTATGCTTAAAAGGATCAAATATGGAAATAATAAATAAGTGCTTGGATACATACCTCCTGATAAGGGAAAACAAGCCATAATTCTAGGAAAATATTCATTACCAAAATTGTAAAAGAAACCAAGATGCCTCAGAAAAAGGCCTCTATAAAAGAAAAGTTTCCAAAAATTATGTTCTAAACAGACAATACAAAGATAATAAAAACGGTAAAATTTTATATTCATTGTTGTTCTCATTGTAATAAATTAGGACACACAGTAAATACATACACAACAAGGCACTTAGTTTGGATTCCTAAAGGATATTTTCATGCATCTACCCATCAAGGACCCAAATGATTTGGGTACCTACTTCTTAGTAGTTTATTTGCAGGATAGCTTTGGAGCATCAGGATCAGGATGCTCAAGGCACTGGTAGAGTCTCTCATGCAGGGGAGCTCAGACTAAGGGGGAGTTATTTACTAATATCAATCATTGTTGAACCCCTCATGGTAAGAATTTTTCACAAAAAGGGGAGAATGCATGGTAAGATCCTTCCTTTTTGGTTAGTGACAAAAAAGGGAGGTATGTATGTTCTATGATTTTTCTATATTTCTATGCCTAGTATTTTTGTCAGAAAATTCTCATAAATTTGTCATCACCAAAAGGGGGAGATTGTTGAACCACTCCTGTATTTTACCCTTATATTTTGATGATAACAAAATTTATGATTAATTATTATTATTAAAATATTAATACCATGTTTTTCTTAATAAATATAATTTATGTGATTAATTAAATATTAAATATATTTAATACCATGTTTTTCTAATAATAAATTAATATCATAATTTTCCAATAAATATAAATTTATTACATTATTGCCGTGTGATTTGCACTAAAAATAAATCGATGTCCATTCAATATACATCAATTTTAGTTTACAAAGTGTCATATCGATTCACTCTCATAAGTATTCGCTCTCATAAGGATTTGATAATGACTTCTCATATCGATTCGCTCTCATAAGGATTCGATAAGTGACTCTCATATCGATTCGCTATCATAACGATTCGCTCTCATAAGGATTCGATAAGTGACTCTCATATCGATTCGCTCTCATAGGATTCGCTCTCACATCGATTCACTCTCATAAGGATTCGCTCTCATAAGGATTCGATAAGTGACTCTCATATCGATTCGCTCTCATAAGGATTTGATAAGTGACTCTCACATGGACTTGCTCTCACATGGATTTTCTCTCATAAGGATTTGCTCTCACATGGATTTGCTCTTATAAGGATTCGCTCTCATAAGTATTTGATAAGTGACTCTCACATGGATTTGCTTCTCACAAGGATTTCATAAGTGAAACATGGATTCGCTTGTAAAACATGGATTTCAATGGATTTCACTTAAACATAGATTTCCTTTATATTCCAAATATTTTTTAGCATCTAGTGAAAAAGTCAAATATTCTTGATTTACGTAATCCTCTATCTTTCTAATAGGAGATCTTTTGCTATCTCTCTAGATCTCTTCTTTCCTGCCAACAAAAAGGAGATTATTTACTACTTCTGGGTAGCAACAGGAAACATAGAGGTATGAGCCTTTTTGACGAAACACTCTTTTAACTAAACACTTTCTTCTATGCTTGCAGACCTCGTAGACCACAAATATCAGAAGAAAGAGAAGATGAGCAACGACTAGAACTCCAATGGATCTCCTCAACGAATTTGTTCAAAGCTGTTCATATAAAGATAAAGCAATGATGAAGAACAAGCAAGAGCTTTCCTGAAGATCTTGAAGGAGTGTACAACCAGTGAGGAACCTCAACGCCACATACACTCAAAAGAAAAGAGAGAAAGAGCCTGACCTAAGAAGAAGTGTTCAAGCATCTAAAGTCCTCAAGCTTCAAGCTCTTCTCCTCTCTTCACTCTCTCTATGTGCATCTTTGTAATCTGGGGGAGAGAGTCTTTTCGCGAGAGTTCTTTTAGTTGGTTTTCATTTGTTCCAACTCTCAGCTTTGTTCTTTCTTTTCTAAGAAAGATTTCTGTCCAGCTGTAAGATTGTATACAGTGTAGAACCTAGCTAGGGTTTGTGTCTAGCAGAACCGCACTGGGGTTTGTACCAGGAGGTTGGCTTCTTTACCTGTAAGAGAAGTGGGCTGCCTTCTTGCCTGGGAAAAGAGAAGAAGACCAGCTGGGGTGCTGGGTGTTGTATTGTCCTTGAGGGGGACTATACCCTTGGTTAGTAAAATCCCAAGTGGTTGCTTGGGGACTGGACGTAGGACTTCCATGTGAGAAGGGCCGAGCCAGGATAAACTCCTTGTGTCCTTTGTGTGATTGTTTATTTGCTTCCGCACTACTACTCTTTATCACACTAAACTAACCAACTTTCAAGTTATATTTTTTCTGTGTTTAAGTTATTATTTCATATTCAAAAACCTATTCACCCCCCCCCCCTCTAGGTAGCTTACTGCCATACCAAAAGGGCCAACACTCTTCAGTGTCATTGGTTCGATCTGACCTCTATTCATAATGACACAACATATGAGATCGTCGATGCCAAACATAAGCTCAAGTTGAGTGCGTATGAGCCATTCATTCTAGCGGCACAAGCCCAACAAGTTTACTATTCGAACTATTCGTCTCTGAAAGTGAGAGATTGGTGGGCTGCTTTTAGAGTGAAAACAAGGCTATTTCCTAAGTATGAGCTCCTCCAAGCCTACAGAACTCAAAGATGTTAATGACAATTTTTTCCAATCAAACCGAAGTTACTCACGAGAGTTGGCTCCTTCTACGCAATTCAGTGTAGATGATATAAATGAACCAATTTGCTTATATAAGGATAACAAAGAGAAGAAGTTGACCCAAATGCCCTTGACGATCATGTTGTTGAGCGGGAGGTGAAGTCAGATAAGGAGGAAGAGTAGACTGATGATGAGGACGAAGAGGATGATGAGATGACGTTGAATTAGACATATCTTCATCATCTGATGATGAATATAGATAATATTACAAATTTTGTAAGAACTGAGTGTTGTTGCTAGTTATATGTTATTAAATAGCTACTTCAAATTTGAGTGTGATGACATGTTATATCTTTATTGTTCTCAATAGAGATATGGTGTTTGGAGGACGTAGTGGGAGGGGGTCCACCTCGTCCGATGCACCCTCTACTTCTGTAGGCCGAGGGTCTACGTCGATAGGTATATATGTACTCAACAAAATTCTTTTAGTTTACTATGTATATTTACTTTATATTTTTTAATGTGCATATAATTTTGCAGGGTCTGCCTCCCCGACTATGTCGTTGTCCTGGCGACAGGTATATATATATACCCAAACACAAAACTCTCTATTTTACTATTCATATTAACTTTATATTTTCTAACGTGCATATAATTTTGCAAGATTTGCATCCCGCCCAGTAGCGTCACTTGTCCCATCCCATTCAACAGCAGGTACAGGCATGTTTCCACACTTTAGTATGTTTCTTGTCTTCTAAGTTTTTATAGTAGTGTACTTAATTTTTACAATAGAGGCAGAGAGTCATCATCCAGTGGCAGAGGAGGTGGCCCAACCATGCTGGATTTCTAGGTAAACTTAATCACTTCAAACTTATTATATTTGTTATTTATTTTATATGGTTTCATGTAGAAAATTAATGTGGAATTGCAGGGAAAAGATAGATCCAGGATTTACTTCCTGCTATATTACATCGTTGCCATACGCACACGTTCCAAGACCAGTGTACTCGTCGAAAGAGTTCCCCCTGTCCGTCAGGGATCTGTTATTTGACATGTTCATGGTATTATTATTTTTAGTCATTTAAAGTCATTTCTTTATTACTATTTCTCTCTGTTAGTGCAGTAACTTGAGTAATTTAATTTATAAATAGCAGAGGTACATGTTCATAGAGAGGAGGATCTCTCTTGAGCACAAGCTGTCTGGAAGTCTACTGCCAGACTAATTTCAGAAAGTCACTATGGGAGGCTCGGAACAAGGCGGCAAAGATCGCAGGCAGCCAGAATCCCACGACTTGGATGGATTACGGCCTGGTGTGGATGAGGAGGGACTATTGGGAGTCCCTTTGTCATCGTTGGGCTACTAGACATGGCAGGATAGGTCTTAGGTGACTAAACACAATCGGGCAGCTCATCTGGAAAAGAATGTGCATACTAGTGGGTCGGTGTCTTATGCGACCTGCATGCAGAAATTGGTAAGTACATTAAGTTTCAATTGCTTAATACATTAATTATTACTATGGAACTAACTACTTTTGTTGAATTGTAAGCGTTACGAGCTCGAGTGTGCCCCTACATTTCACAAGTTATTTGATCGGACTCATAAGCGGAAGGGGATAGATGACTATGCCAGCGAGAGTGCTCGCACGATTTCCGTAAGTCAAAATATATTTTTTTATTCAATTTAGAAATTAAATAAATATGCAATAAATAATATATTTTTAATTTTTTCTGCAGGAGACCTATGACAGGACGATGGCAGATCGTTATGCAGAGGGCACTCCCCCAGACTTACATCCGGAGGCCTGGGTCGATGCATCGGAGGGCCGAGGAAGGGCCGAGTGTATGGCTTTGGGGACAGCCTGGATACTACTCCAGTGTTGTCCTCATATGCGAGTTCAGTCGCTCCTCCATCCTACACGAGTTCGTCTGCGGCGATGCCTGACAGCGGTGGAGACGACATCAGAACCCTCATCCGAGAAGAGCTGTTGCTGCACCTTCATGCCAAGGTCGTGTAGATGGTGGCTACCATCCGAGGAGCAAGCACCTCACAGCAAGCCCCTCAGGTCAGTATTATTTTTAATTTCATATAGTTTGAATGAAATCAAACCACTAATCTAAACTGTTAGAACACGCAAACCACTAATCTAAAAAAAAAAATGTAAAGAGTTAGAACATGCAAGTCGGGGGGGGTTCAAAATGTGAAATAGGGATCCGATCGGTGTGTTGTTTGCTCCGATTGGGTGGGTGAAAGTGACGTGTGGAAACTGACGAAATCCTGATTGGAATTCTGGTTTGGGCTTGGCCCTCAACCACTAATCTTAAAAAACCCAAATGTAAAGGGTTAGAACACGCAGTTCGGGAATTCAAAATGTGAAATAGGGCCGATCGACATGACGTTTGCGCCGACACGACCGAGTGGGTGAAGTAACATTTAGAAACTAACAAAATCCTGATGGAATTCCGGTTTGGGTTTGGCCCTCAAACCACTAATCTAAAAAAAACCCAATGTAAAGGGTTAGAACGCACAAGTCGGGGGTTCAAAATGTGAAATGGGGATTTGATCGGTGTGTCGTTTCTCTCGACATGACCGGGTGGCGATAGTGATGTGTGGGAACTAACAGAATCCTAATCGGATTTCTGGTTTTGAGTTCGGCGCTCAAGCCACTAATCTTAAAAAACCCAAATGAAAAGGGTTAGAACACGCAAGTTGAGGATATATAGGGATCCGATCGACGTGCCATTTGCTCCGACATGGGCTGGGTGGTGAGAGTGACATGTGAGAACTGACGGAATCCTAATCGGATTCCCGGTTTGGATTCAACGCTCAAACCACTAATGTTTAAAAAAACTTAAATGAAAAGAGTTAGAACACACAAGTCAGGGGTCCAAAATCTAAAATAGGAATTCAATCGGCGTGTTGTTCACTCCGACACGACCAGGTGGGTGAGAGTGATGTGTGGGAACTGACGGAATCCTAATCGTATCCTGGTTTGGGTTCAGCACTCAAACAACTAATCTTAAAAAAAAACCCAAATAAAAAGGGTTAGAACATGCAAGTCAAGGGTCCTAAATCTGAAATAGGGATCCGATCAGCATGTCGTTCACTCCAACATGACTAGGTGGGTAAGTGTTACGTGTGGGAACTGACGGAATCCTAATCGGATTACTGGTTTGAGTTCAGCGCTCAAACCACTAATCTTAAAATAAAATTAAATGAAAAGGGTTAGAACACGTAAGTCTAGGGTCTAAAATTTGAAATAGGGATCTGATCGGCTTGTCGTTCACTCCGACATGACCGGGTGGGTGAGAGTGGCATGTAGGAACTACAGAACCCTAATCGGATTCCCGATTTGGGTTCGGTGGTCAAACCACTAATCTTAAAAAAAAAAACCAAATGAAAAGGGTTAGAACACGCAAGTCGCAGGTCCAAAATCTGAAATAGGATCCGATCAGCATGTCGTTCACTCTGACACGACCGGGTGGGGGAGATGGTAACTGACAGAATCCTAATTGGATTCCCGGTTTGGGTTTGGCACTCAAACCATTAATCTTTAAAAAACCCAAATGAAAAGGGTTAAACCACGCAAGTCGAGGGTCCAAAATCTGAAATAGGGATCCGATCAGCGTGCTGTTCACTTTGATACGACCGGGTGGGTGAGAGTGACGTGTGGGAACTGACGGAATCCTAATCGGATTCTTGGTTGGGTTCGGCACTCAAACCACTAATCTAAAAAAAAAAACTTAAATGAAAAGGGTTAGAACTCACAAGTCGGGGGTCCAAATTTTGAAAAAGGATCAGATCGACGTGTCGTTCACTCTGACACGACCGGGTGGGTGAGATGGGAACTAACAGAATCCTAATCGGATTCTCGGATTGGGTTCGGCACTCAAACCATTAATCTTTAAAAAAACTCTAATGAAAAGGTTAGAAACACGCAAGTCGAGGGTCCAATTTTTGAAATAGGGATCCAATCGGCGTGCCGTTCACTCCGACACGACCGGGTGGGTGAGAGTGACGTATGGGAACTGACGAAATCCTAATCAGATTCCTGGTTTGGGTTCAACACTCAAACCCCTAATCTTACAAAAACCTAAATGAAAATGGTTATACACGCAAGTCGAGGGTTCAAAATCTAAAATAGGGATCCTATCGGTGTGCCATTCACTTCGACACGACTGGGTGGGTGAGAGACATGACTCTGATCAGATACCCAGTTTGGGTTCGATGCTCAAATCACTAATCTTAAAAAAACCTAAATGAAAAAGATCATAAATATTTTCTAATTACACTTAGTGAATATTCATATATTATAAATTTAAATTTTGAAAAATAATGTGCATATATTATTTTTTTATGTTTCTAATGTTTATTTTTATAATATAGAATCCTTCAGCACCAGACGATCATGAGGCGGGGAGAGAGGACGATCTAGCATATCTTTCTTGATTTTTTATTTGTTATTATTGTGGATGTTCCATATTTGTTGTGATTGATGAATTTATGTTAATTCTTATTTATTGTTGATGTTCTTATGAATATTATTTTTAGTAGATATTTCAATTTATCTTTGTTATCTAATTTTATTTTAAAAAAAACAATAAAAACATTATTTCCAACGGATTTTTCGGCGGAATATTTCCATCGAAAAAAACGTCGGCAAACGTTGTTTCCGACGGAACGTATCCATCGGCAAAACCGTCGGATTTTTCGACGTATTACCAACAGATATTTTTCATCAGAAGTTTCCTACTTCCGATGCTCTTGTCCATCGGCCAAGGTGTCGGAAGTTCCGACGGATATGCTGACCGAATGTTCCATCAGAATTTACCGACGGCTTTCTTCCGTCGATAAATTGGTCGGAAGATTTATTTTCCGATAGATATTTTCGACGATTATTTCTGTCAGAAATGCTGACGGATTTACTGACAGATTTTGTTTTCGTCAGTAATTTATGACACTTTTTATCCGACGGATTATTCTCGATGGGTTATCGCCGGAAAGTGGTCGGAGTGCTTTTTCGACAGATTTTCGACGGAAAGTTGTCGTCGAAAATCTCACTTTTTTATTATTGTGCTAGAGAGAGGACATAGAAGGCCAAGAATGAGGAGAGACAAGACCCAAAAGAGAGGACAGAGAGGAGGCTAAGAGAAGCCGTTTGGACAATGAGAAAACTAAAAGCGACGACTACATGGAGGCCTAAAAGAGAGGAGACAGGAGGCCGAGAGAAATTAGAGAAACCGATAGAGAGGAGAGAGGAGGCCAAGAGATATTAGAGAAACTGAGACAGAGGAGAAAGGAGATTGGCTATGGAAGGAAATGGAATTGGGAAAGGCTAACTACGATGGGTCGTTGGCGCTTGTAGGGATCATGTCAGATTGGAGAAATGTGTGAACTATAAAAAATATTAATAAGACTTTTACCAGGATTCTTATGTCAGATTGGCAAAATGTGTATTGGGCATTAGGGGTATTACAAAAAATTGTCATTAGTTAGGGCAACCCTTTGCTTTCCACCCTTTGATCTAAATTTCAAGAATAATATTAATTACATATATATATATATATATATATATATTACTTAATGGTAACAAATAGATACGAGTTTGGTATGAGGTGCATGTATTTGTTTCTGTATTCGTTAAAATATCAGACGTATCTATATTCTTTTTTGATAATTAATTAGTGGAAAAACAATATTTGTTTACTATTCATTAAGCTAACAAAATAGGTGGTTATTGGGTTATTGGTTACCATTGGCATCCCTACGATGAACTCCATTATCTTTTCTTCTTTCTTTTATATACATAGATTTATGTTATCAATATTAAAAAATTATTCATTTCTCATAGTAGATTATTTGTCTCTTTTAGTTAACTATTTGTCTCTTTTAACTCACTACTTGTCATCCCTAGTGGATTAAGAATGACAAATGATTTCATTAAAAATAATGTAAGAGTATTCAATACTCCTATTTGAGATGCATAGTATTGTCTCTTTTAGTTGGTTATTTGTTCTTTGTAACTTATCAAATGTCACTCTTAACCGATTCAGGGTGATAAATAATTTTATGGAGAATGATGTAAGAGAATTTCATATTTTTATTTGAAATGCATAGTTATTTGTCCCCTTTAGTTGACTATTTGTTACCCTTGTTACTTGTCACCCTTAGTATTCAAAGAATGATATAAAAACATTTAATGATCATGTCACTTTTAACTTGTTATTTGACACGATTGTCACAGCTCTCTTATTCACCTCAGGGCTCTTTTTAGAGTGCCTCCATACTCTCAAAGATACTTCCAACTAACTAGCTGATCAATGTGATAGGGTTGGCTCTTCAGGAGGTAGATTGTTTCCTACAATTGCCAACACCTTTTACTTGTTTACATCGATATGTTAATTGTCCATAGAGATCAAGATGCTCGTCCATCATATCCCACTTTCGTTACATTCTCCTACTTTGATAACCTTGTGCACTAGTAGAAATTACATTATTGTGATAGGTTATATGCGATGGTGGCTGAAGGAAGTAGTCAATAATGAGGTTATATGTGACGGCTCATTACAACTATTGCATGTGGTCTATATGCGATGACTATAAGCAATTGTCGCATATAACTATCTTTATACAATGGTTGTTTGCCACCAGCTGTCTAGGAGCCATCGCATATAACTAACTTAATACGACGTTGTCACACATTGTCGATATAATGAACTTGCCTCTGTCACATTAAGTCTTGTATGTGACCGCTCCAAGACAGTCGTCATATTATGTCAGTTATATGTGATGGTTATATACGTTCGTCACGTATAAGCAACTTAATGTGACGGCTGTTATAATTCCTCACATATATCTACTTAATGTGATGGCTCCTTGATAGTTGTCACATATGGAGTCTCTTATATGAGATGGTGAATAGCAGTTGTCACATAAAGTTGTTTACATGCAATCGAGGTAACAGTTGGCGCATATAACTGACTTAATGTGACAGCTCCTAGACAGTTGTTGCATATAATAGACTTAATGCGACAAAGGCAAACAGTCGTTGTATAAAGTTCATTATATGTGATGGTGTGTGATAGCCATCGTATTAAGCCTTAAGTAACTTAAATGTTACAGACTGTTCTGACCGTCACATTAAGTTACAGATGTAACAACCATCTCATAAGTTCACTTTTATGCGAGAAATTTTCATTTGTTGACGATGCCTTGGAAATATTATCAACAATATCAACCTATAAATACATTTATAGGTTGTAGTTATCCTACTCTGATTCCCTATCATAGGGCATAACCCATATTTATAAGGGTATTTATATGCAAAAAAAACTTATAAGCATATGTGTGATATGTCCTCAACAAATACACAACCCTTGGTACTATGTGAGATAGAATATATGAGTATATGACGATCTTATTTTAGTCGGCACAAGTGTCATTGCCATGTATTAGAGCTACCAACGGATCGGAGTTAGAATCGAAAATGAGTTTTTCCGCTTCCACTTCTTATAAGAAATTTTGGAGTCAAGAACGGAAACAGAATAGGGTGTTTACGCTTCCATATCCATTTCCACTTTGAGTCGAAAAAATGGAAACAAAATGGAAACTTCGGATGCAACAGCATTTATATAATTAGAATAAATTTATAAATATATTGATTATTAAATTTATGAATAGTTTCGAATGTAAATTTAATAATCTATTCTACCATATTTAGGGGTGTTCATGGTTTGGTTTAGAGAAGATTTTTAAGAAACTAAATCCAACTAAATCTAGAACCAACCCGAACCAAACCAAACCAAAGTCCGCTGAAACCAAACTGAAATAATTCGATTTGGTTTGATTTAACCTGAGAATAAATGGGCTTTTAGAGTCCATTAGTCTCAAATAAGATTTTAACCACATGTTCTCTAATAAAGGACTATCAAATCAAATATGAAATAAATACCTTCCATAATACATATTTTTACATATTTATAATAAAAAATGATATTTATACATAAATTAAAGGCCTTGGTCTAATCAATTCGGTTTGGTTTGCAAAGTTTGGAAACCGAACCAAATTGGTTTTTATTTTTTGGTTTGGTTTGGAACCAAATTAAATTTTTTTAATTTTCAAACTAAACCAATCGGTTCGATTTAGTTTTTCAGTTTGAACGAAATAGTGAACACCACTAATCATATTTTCTCCATCATGCACATTATAATGAACCTTACTAAATGAAGTATAACAAGATCAAATTAGTATAGTAAAATCATGTAGTTATATATAATGGTTGAGTAATAGATAGTCAACATATGTAGGTACGAAGATTGTCAGAAAAAAAATATACAAAAATATGATGGAATGAGATAAGGACCAATAGCTAATAATTGGGAGAAAGATAGATGACATTTACATATAGATTGGAAGAGAGAGAGAGTGAGTTAAAATTTTAAAAGCTAAAGCTTCGAGGTTGAGGAGCTTTTTTTATAAAAAAATATTAAATAATATATATTAAAAAGTTATCGGAAAAAAACAAAAAAGAGAGACCTAGAGGATATGGGATCACTCCTCACCAATCTAGGGTCTTAAGAGTACTTACTTCTTTTCGTAGGAAGTTTCTCGGGATTATATAACTGTGAGCTCCCTTATTAGCTCCACAAAAGTCAGATAGATGAAGGGGTGAGCTAGGAGATGTGCCCCTTAGATTAGAGTCCTAATTAGCATCAAGAGGTCTATTTTAGGGGTCTAGAGTGGATCTTTGGGGATATTTATCCTTATCTTAATCTCTTATTATCCTTGGGTTTAGTTTTGATCATGTTGGAAGTCCTTTTATGGCACAAGCCCAATAAAAACAAATCTCCTTACTAAAGGGATCCTTCAAGGTGGTTCTCCTCCTAGGGATAAAGATTGTATTCTGTAGTATTTTTTTTAGAGGATTCTTGATAGCTTTCTAGATACTCTCTCGCGGTGTGGACTTTCACTGCTGAACGTGTGGGCGTCCTTCCACGTGAGTAGCAATTTGGGGCATAGTAACACTTCACCGTTTGGAAAGGTCGGTGGCAGAGATTTTAAGGTGAAAATTTCTGACAAAATCTACCACAGTTTCAAACATCTTAATACTGTCGTTTGGAATAGCTATTTAAAAGTGAAAATTTTACAAAAATCGATTTCTCTACAAAAGCTATCAGATGGATGTTTTTAACCTCGCCATATACGTCGTTTGTGTGAAAGCCGTGAAACTTTTAAACAAAGTTAAGAAAAGGTAAAAACCATCGCCAATGATCACGGACAACGGAGTAGCATCGTCGCCCAATCAAAATCTTCAAAAACGGCTTCTATTCTGCTTTCGCGAGGGAGTAGCGAGATAATTCTTTCTCTCTCTCTTTTTCAATCGGCGCAGCGATTCTCACACGTCCCAAAGTATTAGACCTTTTCACCTGGTGGGTAAAATCTAAGCTTTTGAATTTTGCGATTTTATCCCTCTCCAAACATCATGGTAGTCAAATCGTTCTCCAACATGCCACTTTTTGCCGCAGGATGGAATACGTTAACAAATTACAGTCGTACCCAAAGAACTTGTAACAAAAGGAAGGCCAGCCCCTAATATATTGCTTTCATTAAACTATGTGATTAGCACATCTACAGGAGTACACCTGTGAACCCACCTAGCTGGCTAGAGGAGCCGTCGGTAGCAACTCGATCGTTACCTAGCTAGGAACCTTATTTTATACAAATTAGCATTAATTATACAGTACTAACTTGTACTATTACTGCAGGCCGTGCCTGTGCATGACCATCAACGGCTACTGCGTGCCAGCCGCCTGTTTCACTTCACCTTCGCGAACATGATGGTGTGAGGGCGTTCGCTGTTGGTACCAAGTAGGACGTTTTCCCCCGCTTTGATCAAACCCAAACTGCCGAGACACCCCATCCGACAGGAAGCCCGTTGCACCCCAGCGCTGCAGGGGCAAACCTCCACCTGGTAGTAGTCCGGCTGGGACGAAGCATCCCCGGCCTTGCGAATGGCGAACCGGCTGTAGTGAGGGCCGATCGCCGAGGACGTGGTTCCGCCGGTGGTCACGAAGCCCGCCTCCCTGTCGAGCGTCCACCGTGTGGACTGGGGGCACGCCGTCCGCTCGGGGAACATGATGTATAATGTGCTGCCCTCTTGCACGGTGTCATCGTCGGCGTTCTCCGGGAAGAAGGCCAGAGGCCGGCCAGAATAGTCGTCGAAGGGCGCCTGGGCCACGTTGAGAGGGCACGAGTCGTTGGGGGCCGCCAGCGTCAGGCCGCCGCCGGGCCTCATCACGGACCTCGCATAATAGAGGTGACCACGCCGGAGCTCGTTGCCGTCGACGTCAAGGACGGGATTGGAGGCGGCGGCTCGGGCGGTGAGGAGGAGGGAAGACACGAGGAGCAGGAGAAACTCCATGGTTGATCCCTGCCTAGGAGTTAAGGAGGCGGCAATGAACTATCCAAGAGCTGTGTTGGACGTGGTTGGTTCCAAGTGGATGTGTGTGACCATCTCCATCGCCTTGTGCTGGTATTTATAGACTCCTCGTGTGGAGGTACGTATCAGATAAGAGAGAAGAGGCTCCGTGTAGGTTAAGAAGAATGCTGTTCTTCAATAAGAAATATTGAAGGTTCCGCAAGAGACCTTGTGCGCACCGGAAAAATTGACCGGGAACGCGGCCACGTTTGGCCCATTCAAACTACATGCATGCAAACCTTCACATCTTACATCCGATTTCCTCCTTTTTATAGAACTTCAAAAATCGAGCGATGACAGTTTGACGGGGGAGGAAAGAACCTTCAAAAATGTAAACTAGTAGATCTACATTGCTTGAAATATTTGTAAAAGTATTAGGGATATATATATATGTATATGTATATTCTTGAAAGCACCGTATTATATTGTGTATCCTTAAAATCTTGATCTTATAACATATGTACTAAATTTTATAAAAAGATATTGTTAACTATATCTCTTGGGTTAGTGGGCCATTAAAATCTGAGAAATGCTCTGTTAATTAAGACACGGGTGAAATCGTTAAATATGGGTTAATGGACAACAATGTCTTTGCCCTACAATTGCCAAAACCTCTTAAGATGGAATTAAAAAAGATAAACGAGTTTGAAAATTTATCAATACGAGGAATATGTTAGTCCATTCGCCCAATTAATTGGGTTATGATTCGGTCTGTGCAAAGTATGGTTGTTTGAGTCACTTTATCGGATCAAATTGAATTCTCGTTGAATGGCATGGTGTGTACTAATCTAATTCAGTTTAAAAAAATTAAACTTAATTATAAATAAATATAGAAAAAGATATGAACAATAATTTTGCCCAACTTTAGCGAAACTATATGAGATCTCAAGCATGTATAGTATGGTCATACCGCACCATACTAACCATGGTCCAAATGGAGCCAACAACAAACATATGTGTGGAAAAGTGGTCATATGGGATATAGATGATAAGGTTAAAATTGTAGTGTTGTAGCACCCCTCTCGGCCAGTTAAGAGGTGACACTCACACCTACAAAATGGAAGCATCTTACACACATTATTATTGGAAGGTTTTCTGTGCTGCATGAAATACTTAGTAGACTAATCACAAGAGCAGTACATGGTAATAATACTAAGTACAACTTTCTGCACCTGCACCAGTGCTATGCATATGACAGGTACAATATCATAGTTTGTTCATTAATTACATGTCAGGCATAGCTGAGTACAAAAGGTGGCACAACCACGACTTAAACACAGTTTTATCCTTAAGATCATCCAACCTGAATATTAAATAGCGAAAGAGGTTGACTTAATGAGGGGACCTCATCAGGATGATGAATCTAAAATGGATTCAAACAAAGACATGAGTTCTAAAGGAACTCAGTAGACAAACCAATATGAGAAATAGAACATATGAGCATAGAATATGACACTTTTTACAAGGTTGCAGCAGCACAAAAGCTACACAAGGAGTACATCATAAAGAAAGCTTAACATGTTACATGCTTACATGAAGTGCATGTAGCATATTTCAAAACATTAATGCTTGGCAAGGATTCAAATTTAAACATATCTAATGACATCACCAAATCTCTCATGGGGATGCATAACATATAGCTAACCACCTGTCAAAACAGGATGTTTACATATACATACATAACTAAGAGTGCCCAGCAATTGAACCTAAGCACTCACATTTGATTTGTGGGATGAGACCGTCGTCATGGCTAACCCTCATGCATGATGTCAATCATGAGGAGTCCTAACCACCCTAGAGAGAGAAATCAAAGTATCTTGCCAAGACTACTAGATATAAGGCCTCAAAGGGTAACATAAAAGGGTTCAAATCAGGTTCTAGATCAAACATGCAAGTTCACAAGTGGCACTGCCTTGAGGAGATAAGGAAAGGCTTCCAAAGGGTAAATGAAGAGATTGGTTATGCCTACCTCAGTGTAGGGAAATCCAACCAAAACTCCAAATAGCAAACTGGGAGGCCAACTCTACCAGGAAGCTGCAATGGCTCCAAGCTCTAACATTCAGTTTTCCCATAGCAAAAAGGAAGAAAAGTTAGCTGGAAGGATGGTCACAAAGGCTATAAGAAGAGTTAAAGTTCAAAGTGGATCGATGCTAACAAGATGATCCAGACATCTGGTTACATGCAGCCAAGGGAAGATATTAATCCAGTGGAGATGACTAATGGAACTATGAGTGGAAGGTTTTCAAAGACAAATGGCAAAACTTGCGGGAAAAGTATGAGTTATTCTGACAAGCACAGGTTTCTAAGTCAAAAGATTGACAAGCCAAATGGGTCAGATGATGACGACAACTGCTAATAACCTGACAAAATACAAGCGCTTAAAAGATTATACTCAACTCCAAATCAACTAGAGAACAAGGGAAATATCGACTGGAGAACAAAGGAACTTCGACTGAAGGCCAATCCATCACTGAAGAAACTTGACTTTGACTGAAGAGCCAATTGATTATAGAACACAAGTCATATCGATTGGAGGGCAAAAGAAGCTCATATTGATTGCTGAAGAGAGTTACGATTACTGAAGGATATAAGTTCCCTTTCGATTGGTGACTAAAAATACCGATTGGTGAACAAAAGACATCGATTGGTGACTAAGGATATCGATGGAGACACATAGATTGGAGACCAAAGATATCGATTGGAGACTAAAGACATCGATTGGAGACCAAAGACAATGATTGGAGACTAAAGACATTGATTGGAGACCAAAGACATCGATTGGTGGCTAAGGACATCGATTGAAGACTAAAAATATCGATTGATAACTGAGGATATCGATTGGAGACCAAAGACATCGATTGGTGGCTAAGGACATCGATTGGAGACTAAAGACATCGATTGGTGGCTAAGGACATCGATTGGAGACTAAAGACATCGATTGGTGAACCAATATTAAGTTCCCTTCCTTTATAATTAGTGAGTTCTTTGGTTCTAATTATGGGATAAATAATTATTTTAGTTAAAGTGTCAAAGTTCATAAATAATTTTGTGGAGTTAAAAGTTCTAGACCTAAAATCTCACACACAAGATATTACAAAAATATTAATAAAATATAATATAGTACAATGTATTTTGGAGGTAGGCGTATATATATATATATATATATATATATATATATATATATATCACATACTTTTATTAACTAAATTTATATATATATGTATATATATATATCATATAGTTTTATTTACTAAATTCATCAATTTGCTATACACCAATACAGATTTAGAACATCGAATCGCTCTATAAAGATTTGTGTGTGTATGTGTGTGTGTGGAGTGAGAGAGAGAGAGAGAGAGAGATGGGTAATGGAACGTTCGAAGCTGTAAAGCTGGCCATTGTGCGCAAAGAGGGTTCCTGAAACGGACAAAGAAAGAAAAACTCGAGAGGAAAACCTACCGAAGCAAATGGGGTGAGGCAGAACTGGAGCACAAGAAAGTAGAAGTCTAAAGAACATGACGATTGACAAGAAAACACCCATTACTTGTTTACATTGATAAGCTAATTGTCCACGGAGATCGAGATATGCTAGCCCGTCATATGCCACTTTCGTTGCTTTTTCGTACTTTGATAACCTCGTGGTTAGAAAGCCGGATAAGAGGCGATGACATGCTACTTCGTTGGTCAATCTCGTACGGCGGGCTAGATGAAGATGTGCAAGCATATGGACATGTCATTTTTCTTTCTACTTTGCTCGCGCGGACTTTGCTGCCGAGGTCCGAGTTTCTCTCGCGCACATAAAAAGTTTTTTTTTTCCTTTAGGACAAAAATTATTTTCTTACTTTACAAAACTAAATGGACTTTGGTATAAAATATTTTTAGACCACGTGTGCAGCAATAAAAACAGTACGATGAAATAAAGATGTCAACGGATCGGATATGATGGATAATAAATTATCCATTTTCATATCCATTACGGAAGCATCATATTAGTTTGCTATTCGCTGAGAATGTGAATAGTGGTGTATCTGAAATCTGATATGAGTATCCAAAAAATGCGATTAACAGGATGATTAGTAAATAGTTACCGATCATAATATATATAGCATATATAAAATTAAAATTTATGGTACAAATTAACTCAATTAGAATATAATTTAAATTGAAACAAAAGATCCACATGATAAACAAACATATTCCAACATAATGTTCATATTATCATCATTCATAAGTCAACATCGAACGAAATCAACACTACGCCACCATCCACTACGTTGCCTCGCCACCGTCTACCCGCATTATCGGAAGAGAGTCATGAGAGTGCAGACTCCGCTCAACTTCTAAGAGGCCCAAACTAGAGAGAGGAGACAGAAGGCCAAAAATGAGGATAGATGAGGCCCAAAAGAGAGGAGAGAAAGGAGGTTAAGAGAAACCGCTAGAACAACGAGCAAACAAAAGCGACGACTACGGAGAGACCCAAAAGAGAGGGGAGAGGAGGCCGAGAGAAATCAGAGAAGTCGAGAGAGAGGAGAGAGGACACCACAAGAAATTGTGGCATTTCTGACAAACACTTTCCTTCGAAAATCTGTCAAAATGCTACTTCCTGACGGCTTTCCGACAAAAACCCATCGAAATGCATCAAAAATTTCCAACAGATACCATATCTGTCGGTAATTCCATCGAAAATTCCAACGAATTATTTCCGTAGGAAGTCTGTCGGCATTATTGATGTAAAAATTCCATCGACAGTGTCGTAAGAATATTTTCGACGACTTTTCCAAGAAAAGTATTTCGTTGAGAGTACCGACAAAATAATTCCGTCGACAATGTCGTCGGTACTTTTCCAACGGAAGGAATCACACATGGGTAGTTTGATAGAAACCTCTGGTAAAATGCCCACCCATAACCCAGCAGATAAAGTATTATGTCGGTAATACCGACAAAATATTTCTGTCGCCAACACAGTCAAAACATTTTCGATGAAATTACCGACAAATTTTTTCCATTGGTAATTCTGTCAAAATTGTATTTTATTTTTTTTAAAGAAGAAAGCAACCAAACATGATTTCCATGTTTCATCATACAATAAATATCCATAACATTCATCCATAATAATAAATATCCATAAAATTATCCATAATAATAAATATTCATAAAACATCCACAACAATAATATAGCAAATAAAAAATCAAGATAAATCTGGTGCATTGTCCTCTCCATCTGCCTCATGCTCGTCATGGAGGATCTTATATTACAAAAAATTAACATTAGAAATATAAAAAATATATTAATTTATTTTTATAAATTTAAATAAATAATATATAAATATTCACTAAATAAATTTAGAGAATAGTTCTTTAAGCGTCGAGGTCAAACCGAACATCTTATTTAGATTTCCTCAACTCTTGTATGTCCTTTCATCAACCCAGTCATGTAGGCTGATCGGCATGCCAATTGGATATGTATTTCACATTTTGGACCCCTGACTTGATATTTTTCGATCTTTATAATAGGTCAATTTGGACAATGGTTCTTCGCATGTCCCATTCATGAACCCGGTCGTGTATACCGATTGGCACCCCAATCGGATCGGCATTTCACATTTTGGACCCTAATCTTGGTTTTCTCCCTTTCTTTGCACTAAGTCAATTTGGAAAATGGTTCTCCGAACGTCGAGGTCAAACTAGACATCCGATTTGGATTCGGTCAACTCTCGCATGTCTCATTCATCAATCCGATCATGTAGGATTGATCGGCACCCCAATTGAATCGGTATTTCACATTTTGGATCATAATCTTGATTTTCACCCTTTCTTTATACTAAGTCAATTCGGAGAATAGTTCTCCGAGCACCGAGGTCAAACCGGACATCCAATTTGGATTCCGCAACTTTCGCATATCCCATTCATCAACCCAGTCGCACATGATAGAGTGGAATAAAAGGTAAAATTTTATTGTTGCCTTTTATTTAGTCATTTTATAAAATCTAATTTAATATTCTACCTTTATCCTTTATATAAAGAGAAGGCAAATTTTATTTTGACATTTGTACATCAATATTTAACCATCCCAACCATGCATATGCGATAGACAGTTTTACGTTTAACCATCCTAACCATGCATGTGTGCCATCTTTCCCTCCCTCTAGGCTGATTGACGCATGGGACAAAGATCGTGATCTCTGTGCATTTTGCTCCATTTGAACACAGTGTAGGAAAAATGTGGGGGAAAAGGAGAGAACAGTGAAATGTTACTATGACGAGTGAATCGAGTTGGGGCGGGGCATGACTGTTAATTTGGGGCGTCCTAGGTCAATTGCATACCCAGATCAAATAAACAGTCAATATAAAGAGAAAGGCTTAGAGTGCGGAACAAGATGTACCTAGAAGAGTCTAAAAATGGAAGGCCAATGCTGTAGATTGCCTGAAGTTACTGGGAAAATCAAAAGTATAATCAGCACTAGGTATCTTCTATGGATGTTAGCTTTTCCACTACAACGAAGAGAGCATTTGTCAACGCCCATATGTCAACGGCTTCCAAAAGACACTGACAAAACATATTTATGTCAACAGAAAAAGAATGCTCGTTGACATAAGTTAGATATTTGTCAACGGCTCAAGCCAACTGTTGACAAATAGCAATTTCATCAACGGCACAGTCATCTGTTGACAAATTCACTGACAAAAGAGACTTATGTCAATGGCTTTGTTCATCCATTGATATATCCTTACCATATGTCAACAGATAAACCTAGCCGTTGATATATATGTAGACATATGTCAACGGCTGCAAGACCCGTTGATGTTTATTATATTTGTCAATAGTTATGAACGATAGTTGACAAATATTTATGTAAACGACTTACTCTGTCCGTTGACATAAATTGTAGCCGCTGACATATGTCTATTATTTGCCAACGGCTTTTGAATGTCGTCTACGTAACGTCCTTATGTCAACGGGTTGTGTAGCCGCTGACATAAATCTAAAATAAATTCAAAATTTTCATTTACCAAAATTATAATTATATTTTATATTTTAATATTTCTGATTAATATATTATTTCTAATTGATATTTTTCATATTTTATTATTAATAAATAATAATTAATAAGTAAAATTAAATATATTATAATATTAATAAATAATAATATTAATATAAATAAAATTGTAATAAATAAAAAAAAATCAATAATTATATCATAAATATATATTCTAGTACATATAAATAATATATTTATGTAGATTTAAGATTTTATTTAAATGTGATATATATATTTAGTCACATATATATTTAATAACATATATATTCATATTTTATTATTATTTATTTAATCTAAAGTAATATCTGCGGCTAAACCGGCCGCTGACATATTTCCTTTTTTACCCCACCACGTTCCCAAACCTGGCTTCTCTCACTGCACGCAGCGATCTCCACTGCGCCCTAACTCGCGAGCTCCTGCGACGATCTCCCCGCCCACACCGCCTCCGCCACCGGCGGCCTCCGCTCATGCTCCAGTCGCCCCCGCGCCAGCCGCGATCCTCCTTCGACGAGGGATCCAGTCTCTAACGAGGTCGATCCAATCCCCTTCGCGTCAGCCTCTCTCTCTCTCTCTCTCTCTCTCTCCTCTCTCTCTCTCTCTCTCTCTCTCTCTCCCGTCGGAGGTGTGGTGTCGGTGGTGCATTCAATTAGCTAGGAGAGGCTGGTGCCCTGCTCCACAGAGGCGATAAGACAGACCAGCTGCTTTTGTACTCTGTGAGCGCCCTCCAAAGAGGAAAGGGTTGGGGATTCTTGGCTCATTGAATGTTAGATTGTACACTTCCATGATCCGACGGTCTAGCCACCCTTTATATTTGTCTTCTAAAGCTTGAGGAAGGTCCCAATGATACAGGGTTACATATGGTGTATCCCTGAAAATTTCGTTGGTGAAGGCTTGTGTGCTAAGTTTGAACTCCGTTGTTTACCTAGAGATCTAATTAATGGGATAAGTAAGCAAATTAATATTCCCTTATCTTTTGCCAGGAGAGCGTTTATGAGGTTATTGTAGTGGTCAATTCCTGCTTTGGTTAACAGCTCCAGAGCCATTCTTCACCTCTCAATTTTTATATATAATTACGATTTTCCTTGCCAACGAGGAGATCTACTTATGATCTTTTAGAAGACCTGAGTTCATAACCCCATCACTTGTTTGGTGGGCAACACTGCAAGCGCACTTGTTATTTTGGTGGCCGGGGGCCCGGGGGGGACTGGGGCTTTGGGAGGTTTAGAGCTTGAAAGCTCTGCCCACATAGTGAATGTTTGCAGACATCCGTGGCCTTTTCAGTGGTTAGTTCATTGGGTCTCTTTGATAAATGGATAAAATTCTATAGTATCTCTTATGCATTGGAATAAGTTAAAACTTGGTTCCACAAGTCCAATAGGAAGAATCTGATATACCCAAAATATGAATGTGGCAAGTAATTACAATGTTTTTTTCAGAACTAGTTATGACGTTAGGATAAGAAGTTTGTATCAGAGTGAGAAAGTGAATGCTGAGTCATCCAAGAGCTCACAGCCCTTTTGAGGATTCCTCCTTGGGTTTTTGCCTCTCTACAATGTCATCTACACTGTACTATTTCTTTGAGAGGTTGGCAAAAAGAATAGCACTCACTTCTTTTTCAGAATTAAGATTTGAAGTTATTGTTAATATCCTATACTTGGGAAAGGAAAACTTATGACTTTTACACTAATTAGAGTGGAGTCATCTCTCATGAAAAGCTGCAACTTGGGATAAGGATGCGAAGATCTCATGACTCATGTGGGACGAGGATTTGACCGAGAGGTAGCTATCTACTGACAAAAGGAAGTGGGGAAGGCTGGCCCATGACTTTATCCATATGCAACTATCTTTTGCATCAAATGTATGCATATAGTCCTCAAGTCATGTATCTTTTATATCTCTACAAATTTATTAAGAAAAATTTGAGTAGACTGTCCCAAAATTCGGAGAGAACATAACAGTGGTGCTTCCTTCTTCCCTTGCTAGTTGGCAAACCGCAGTTGGTGCTGGCTTCCTGGTGCTTGGCCTTTCCCAATCCAGCACCCTGGTTCTTCTTCTCTGCAGGTTTCCATAGCTGAATTCATCTTTGGGCTGTCTCCGTTGCTCCAAAAAATGTGTGATTTTTTGCAGGATGCAAGTATATAGATATGAATGTGTGATTTTTTGCAAGATGTGATTGTCTTCATATATTTTAATACGGTGTATAGATATGAATGTGTGGATGTGGTGTGTGAATGTATGGGCCCTTTTTTTTTTTTTTTTGCCCGTTCAAGACTTTTGTTAGGATATATATTTTTACCGTCTTTTGATGGTAATGACATATATCGAGCATAAAGTTTTGAATTGTCCTATTGAACAATATGTGGATATTTTGATCATCTGATGTTCTCCATTATATGTGCTTATAATTGTCTTAAAATTTTGACGGTATCTCCCTACTCTTCTCCAATATACCTACTAATTTTAACTACTCAACTTTTCACTTGTAGTTTATACGAGTAATTTTTTGAGTAAAGTTAAATTTAGTAAATAATAGTAGTATATTGGAGAAGTGTGGGGATCATGCTGTCGAAATTTTAAGACAATCAAAAGCACATATAATGGAGAACATCAAATGATCAAAATATCCATGGATGGGCAAGATTTGATGTAGATACCCCATTTTATTTGACAATGTATGTATACAGGTGGATGTACACATGTGGATTTGCTCTTGATACAACGGAGGTGCTGTCGAATTTTTTACTGAATTTTTTGTTTATGGTTATATGATATATAAAAATGGCTGGACCTGATAAGACTTGGATGGAACTTGTTAATAATCGAGGAGATCCTAGATATCTGAAGGGGGTAGAGTCTTTTTTGGAGTATGTTTTTCATGTAGATCGAACAAGATACAGGCATGGTCAATATAGTGAGCTGATATAGTGTCCATGTCGGAATTGTCGTAATAGAGTAAAGTTGACCCAAACAGAAGTTGAAACTCATCTTATATATAGTAGATGGAGTCTGACACACTATAACAATTGGGTATGTCATGGAGAGACACTATTTGACATCTTTTATATGGAGGCAATAGAGCACCAAGCAAAAATAAGACAAACAGATATCTCCTCTGTACAGATGAGTGACCAGCAGCTAGATATAGATTCTATACAAATGTTGCATGAGTTTCAACAAGTTGAATTTGCCATTTCAGTGGGGAAACATGAGCCAAATTCCAAAGCAAGTGACTTTTATAGATTATTAGAAGATGCTTAAATGTCATTATATGATGGGTGTTAGAAGGTTTCAAAGTTGTCATTTCTTTTGAAATTGTTCCATATTAAGACAATGAATCAAGTGACCGGGAGATGCATAAATATGTTGTTGAATTCATTAAAGAAATAATACGACAAGAAGCTAATGTACCCCAAACATGGTATGAAGCCAAAAAGATCATTAAAGATTTAGGGTTGGGTTATGAGAAAATAGATGCATGTAAAAATGACTGTATATTATATTTGGAAGGAACACAAAGATAAAGATCGATGTCCACAATGTGATGCATCTCATATAAGGAAAGAGTGCAAGACGTAGATAATCAAGTTGATAATGAGAAGTTGAAACCTGACAAATGAATATCCAACAAGGTCTTGCCGTTGAAAGATAGATTGTAAAGGTTATTCATGTCATCTAAAACAGCCAAGTGGATGACATGGCACTTTGATGGTCGGACTCGTCAACAGAATGGGGAGATGCGACATCCAACTGATTCTGAGGCATGGATACATTTTGATAGTCAGTATCCGGATTTTACTGCAGAGACTCGCAATGAAGACTCGGTTTAGCGAGTGATGGGTTCAATCCATTTGAAAATTTGAGTAGTAGCTATAGTATATGGCCTATGATGGTACTAGCTTATAACTTGCCACCATAGATGTGCATGAAACAGACGGTTATGATGATGTCATTATTAATTCCTGGTCCTAGAGATCCGGGAAATGACATTGATGTGTACTTTTAACCACTTATTAAAGAGTTGAAAGAGTTGTGAGATGTTGGTGTTGAAACGTATGATGTTTCGAGAAAACAAAATTTCAATATGCAAGCTGCTCTTCTTTGGACATTGAATGACTTTCCTGCATATGCCAATTTATCTAGATAGAGCACTAAAGGAAAAGTTACATGTCCATTATGTAATTATAATACTCATTCAAGATGGCTGCATAATTATCGAAAATTTTGTTATTTAGGACACATACGGTTCTTACCAATACATCATAGATGGAGGAAAGATAATCACAAATAGAAATTTGATGGTTGAAAGGAACTTGGTAAACCACCAAAAAAATTGACAGGATTAGAATTGTGGAGGCAATAGCAGAATCTGAGTCTTGTTAGATTTGAAAAGACATTCAAAAAGGATATCAAAGACTTGTAAGGATAGAAGAAGAAAAGTATATTTTATAAAGAGCTGCGATACTGATCGAGTCTACTTATCAGGCACAATATAGACGTAATGCACATGGAGAAGAATGTCTGTGAAATTTTTGTTGGGTACATTGATGCTGCTTTGTTTTCTGTTGACATATGATAAGTCGACGACCAAGATATCGACGGCTTTGTCAACGGACTCATGCCGTTGACATATGTACAGGTTTTTTATTTTTGTCAACGGCTTGTAGCCGCTGACATATGTCATTTTTCTTGTAGTAATTATGTCTGTCAGTCCACAGATATGCATATTTTTTAGAAATTGTATTCCTCAGATCTGCAATTGAGAGAGTCACATGACATGGAAAGGCAAATGGGATACATGGTACGTGGTTGTCCAAGCTTGGTGTTCTTGGGCAACTTTAACCGTGTGACATGCAAATTGGGGAAGAGAGGTGATCTCAAAAACACACAGTAGATTTATATCGCATATATGCGAAAGAACGGGCTTTAACCCATATTAGATGGATTTCCAGTTTCTACAAAATTGGTCAAGTTCTATACTTCTTCTCATGTGAAAGGATGCTGGTGTATGATCAAATTTGCCTTCACCAAACAGCAAGGAGGAGGTAGGAGACACTTCACATTTGATGTGTCAACTGTCAAATGTGATGGGTTAAAAGAAAATATTTCATAACGAAGTGAGGCCCTACTAAAGAGTAGTTGCAAAAACCTGGACGTCTTATGCAACTTAACTAGAAACCCTAGCTGAGAATAGACCTTGCAGTTAACAGAACTGCCAAAATAGAACTAGACTTAATAACAGATCATTTATATTATGGAGTTATATTTAGTTACCAATTCAGATACGATAGTTACCCTTTTATTTGACTATTTTACTAATTTAAACATTCAGACATGAAACGTTGGACTTTCCATAGCCACATACTCTTTTTTTTTTTTTTTTATAACGAGAAAATTCTGCCATGTGTGGTTTTGTGAGCTCAGAAATTGGTGTTCGTGAACTCCAAAATCAGGACTTGACAGTTCCTACTTTCCGTGTATCTGTATTGTCTTTACCCCATTTGACCGAAAAAATTCTAGGCCTACACACCTCGAGGACCAGAGCCACATACTCCAAAGCCTTATACATAGGAGGATCGTGAACTCATAAATCTACATGTAAAATGACCATTTATTAAATACACTAAAAAGATATATAAATTGGGAGATCTAGCATGGGGGACAGAGGCATTGATCGAACAAGCAATCAATATATAGAGAAAGACTAGAGTGTACCTGAAGAGCTTTGCGCTTGGGAATTGATGTTGACAAGAGTTAACAAATTTTTGCATAGTTGGCGGGGGGGTGGTTGGTTGCACAGGAGGGGGGAGGGCTGCGGCTGCGGCGGCGGCAGGGCACAGGAGGGGCAGGGGCAACGGCGGAGTGGGGTGGTGGCGGGGTGCATAGCCGATAGGGTGGGGGGAGTTGCAAAGGAAGGGGGGAGGGCGGTGGCGGTGGGGTGCAGGAGGGGGAGGGGCAGCGGCGGAGTCCGGAAAGAGGTCGGGGGCAGCGGGGCGCAAGAGGAGGTACTTGCAATCATTGGAGGCGGTGGCGGCAGCGCAGGTTGCAAGGGCGGCAGTGCAGATCGCATAGGTGGAGGAGGAGGCAGTGTTGGTCGCCCGAAGGCGATGAGAGAGAGAGAGAGAGAGAGAGAGAGAGAGAGATTTCAAGAGGATGGCGGGAGGGGAAAATGCGGGATTGGCCATCGGAATTTTAGACAGAACTTCTTCCATCTGAATTTTCGATAGCACTACCAACAGAATATTTCTATCAGAAATATGCGTCTCTATAATGTCGCTTTTTTTTTGTAGTATGAGATTGGTTATGGAAGGAAATGGGAATTAGGAAAGACTGACTACGTTAAGTCGTTGGCGCTTGTGGGGATCATGTCGGATTGGAGAAATGTGTGAACTATAAAAATATTAATAAAATTTTTTATCGGGGCTCTTATGTCAAATTGGGAAAATGTGTATAGGGCACTATAGGGGTACTACAATAAATTGCCATTGGTTAGGGCAACTCTTTGTTGTCCACCCTTTGATCTAAATCTCAAGAATAATATTAAGTATATATACATATATAGCTAGCGAAACAGACGACTATCGGGTTATTGGTTACCATTGGCATATCTATGATGAACTTCAATATCTTTTCTTCTTTCTTTTTTATATGTAGATTTATGTTATCAATATTAAAAATTATGCATTCCTCATAATAGATTATTTGTCTCCCTTAGTTGACAATTTGTCTCTTTTAACTCGCTATTTGTCATCCTTAGTGGATTAAGAATGAAAAATGATTTTATTAAAATAATGTAAGAGTATTTAATACTCCTATTTGAGATGCATAGTATTGTCTCTTTTAGTTAGTTATTTGTTCGTCTTAACTTATTAGTTGTCACTCTTAACCGGTAAAGGGAGATATATAATTTTATCGAGAATGATGTAAGAGAATTTCATATTTTTATTTGAAATACATAGATATGTGTCCTCTTTAGTTGGCTATTTGTCACCCTTGTTATTTATCACCCTTAGTATTCAGATAATGATATAAGAATATTTAATGCTCATGTCACTTTTAACTTGTTTGTCAAGATTGTTACAACTTTCTTATTCACCTTGAGGATTCTTTCAGAGCACCTCCATACTCTCAAAGATACTTCCAACTAACTAGTCGATCAATGTGATAGGGTTTGCTCTTCAAGAGGCAAATTAATTGTTTCCTACAATTGCCAACACTTTTTACTTGTTTACATCAATATGCTAATTGTCCATAGAGATCAAGATATGCTCGTCCATTATATCCCACTTTCGTTACATTCTCCTACTTTGATAACCCTTATGCACTAGTAGAAATTACATTATTTGCGATAGGTTATATGCGGTCGCTGAAGGAAGCAGTCAGTAATGAGGTTATATGCGATGACTCATTACAACTGTCGCATGTAACGGTCTATCTACTATGAGTATCATCAACAGTCACATATATACTATCTTTATACAATGGATGTTTGCCACAATCACATTAAATCGGTTATATGTGATGGTTGTCTAGGAGCCATCGCATGTAATTGACTTAATACGACGGTTGTCACACATTGTCAATATAATGAACTTTATACAACTTGCCTCCGTCACATTGAGTCTTATATGTGACGGCTCCAAGACAGTCGTCACATTATGTCAGTTATATGCGATGGCTAAATACATTCGTCACGTATAAGCAACTTAATGTGACGGTTGTTATAGTTCCTCGCATATATCTACTTAATGTGATGGCTCCTTGACAATCATCACATATAGAGTCTCTTATATGCGACGGTGAATAGCAGTTGTTGAGGACTCCGGTTGGGTCGACCAGTTAGAACTCTTGCTTAAAAACAAGAGGTCCCGAGTTCGATTCCTGAGGGGGGCTTACCTGATCTATATGCAATCCTCGAGGTGTGTAGTTCCGGAGTTTTTTCGGTCAAGTGGGGTAAGGGCAATACGGGTACACGAAAAGTAGGAGCTGCCAAGTCCTGACCTTGGAGTTCACGAACACCAGTCCCTAAGCTCACAAAGCCACACGGGGCGGGGGTTCTTCGTTATCAAAAAAAAAAGAATAGCAGTTGTCACATAAAATTGTTTACATGCAATCAGGGCAACAACCGTCACATATAACTGAATTAATGTGATAGCTCCTAGATAGTTGTTGCATATAATAGACTTAATGTGACAAAGGCAAACAGCCATTGGATAAAGTTCAGTATATGCGATGGTGTGTGATAGCCATCGCATTAAGCTTTAAGTAAATTATATGTGACAGATTGTTCCGATCGTCGCATTAAGTTACAGATGTAATAGCAATCTCATAAGATTAATTACTTTTATGCGATAGATTTTCATTTGCTGGGGATGCCTTGGAAATATTATCAACAATATCCTCTTATAAATATCTTTATAGGTTGCAGTTATACCCTTACGATTCCTTGTCATATGACAAAACCCATATTTATAGGAGTATTTATGCAAAAAAGATCTTATAAAAATATGTGTGACATGTCCTCAACAAACACATAACCCTTGCAAGGTACAATGTGAGATCGAAATATGAGTATATGACGAACTTATTTTAGTTGGCACAAATGCCCTTGCTATGTATCCGTGTTTTTTGAGTAAATATCCTCTAAATATGGCATTATCCATATTACGAGAGTATTTAGGTAAAAAACCCTATAAAAATTTGTCGATTATATCTTGTGGATTAAAATGTCCTCAACATCTTAGAAATATTTTGTCAGAAAAGAGTTCAATCAGAACTTAGTATGGGATAGATTAGTTTTTTTGCCTCAATTCACCCAACAAGTGAAAGAAACATAAAAAATAAGGTTTACAAATTATGACATTAAGATCTTTAAGTGCACAATATAAAAATCTTTAAGTGTTATAAATAATAAATATTTATGATAAATAAAAAAGTATATAATTTTTTTATTGACTAGTTGAAATCTTAGTGTATATATAGGCTATAATAGAAAATTTTAATAGTTATAATTTAAAAATGTTTATCTAAATTATATTTCTAAATATTTATATATATATATATATATCTTATTATTTTATCTTTCATTATTTATAAATTTATATAATACATTGACATTTGTATTACACATAGCTTGTTCATTAACAATCATTCTTATTGTACGGCATGCTTATTTGACTTTGATAGGGCGCATCGAACCTATGGAGATGGCCCGCTATAGGACTACTAGGAGTTATACGACGACACACTTGCAAACGGTAATGAGTGTTGGCATCCTGCTATACATGACTGGTCAAAATCATATTCTTTTTAAATTACAATTATGTGATGTCCTAAAGTACAATGGCTAACTACGAGAGGGGTGAATTAATTATCCTTAATTAAAAATTAAACCACACGTACTCGTTTGATATTTCTTAACCAAACACTAACACAACGGAAATAAATTTAGTGAATGTAGTGAAACTAACTATACCTAATGCGCACGTGCGAATGGAGGTAGGAGATATGGAAGACACATCACAGTGCACACAATATTTTTAAGTGATTGGGCTACACAAAATGTGCAACCTACATCAACCCCTTACACTCATGAGGCCCAACACACACTATCTTGCGTTGTGGGTATAAGATATTAAACCAACCCCACGCTCACACACAGAAAACAACTCCTCACTTCGATGCCAAAACATCATCACATATAACCCTCATGTGATGGCTTTAGACCATCGCATATAACCCTTAAAGCTGTCGCATATAACTCATATAAGACGGCTTAGAACCGTCGCATATAGCCCTTATGCAACAACATTATAGCCATCATATATAAACCTTATGTGATGACTTCAGAGCCATCTAAAATAGTTTGTATGCGACGTCTTCCAAGCCGCAACATAAAGATTTATATGCGATGGCTTTAAATCCATCGCGTAAGGGTTATATGTGACGACTATGTTGTGGTCGTAAATACCTACCTATTTGCGATGATCTTGTAGCCGTCGGAAATAGTCTATAATAGCGACGATTATTTTTTTGTTTGCAAAAACTATTACGGCGAGCTTTTTGTGACTAACTGTACAACAGTGCTCAAAGCATCACATAAACCATATGCCATCAAGAACTAGCCATCATAAATATTCCAATTTCTCCTAATGTTGGTTAGGTGTACAATGGCCTTGGTAAAGATGTGCCCAAGATAAAGAGGACATGTGACTTTTGTGTTTACTTATCACATTTTAAAACTATATGCATACAAAATGGCAAGGTCACATTTTCTGCAACATCTATATTATCATCTATAAGAAATTTTATTAAATCTCGGCTGGGTAAAAATGTTACCCAGCAAATGCCAATATTGGCTCGGACATGTGCCCTGCGCCTACCATGTCTACTTGGTAGCCACGAGGCCCATGTGCTAAGCCAATCCCACCCTGACTA